>JAYMGJ010000581.1:0-84624 GCA_037178675.1 Scleroderma bovista
TTGCCATGAGTGTCAGATTCATAGCACTCGCAAGGCAGAAGTCCCTCTCACTGTTTCCCCATCTCCACGTCTTTTCATGAAGATCTATGTCGACGTTATGCTCATGCCCAAGGCTCGTGGATACCGCTATCTTGTGGCAGCTCGAGATGATCTCTCGCTAGCTGCTGAAGGTCGTGCTCTCAGACATGCCAATGCAGAGAGCCTTGCCAAATTCTTTTGGGAAGAAATCATTTGCCGCTATGGAGTCATTGCCCAGATTGTCACTGACAATGGCAGTGAAGTCAAGGGTGCATTTGAGAAACTCATGCAACGCTATTCCATCCCCCATATTCGCATTTCCCCCTATAATTCCAAAGCCAATGGAGTTGTAGAGCGGGGACACTTCATCATTCGTGAAGCCATCATCAAATCTTGTGATGGTGATATCAACCTCTGGCCTACCAAGGTCCATCATGCCTTCTTTGCCGACAAAGTCATTACCCGCCGCTCTACTGGGTTTAGCCCATTCTATCTCCTTCATGGACTCGATCCCATTCTCCCATTCGATCTGTTTGAAGCCACCCACCTTGTGGAAGGTTTTTACTCAGGAATGACTTCCCAGCATCTCCTTGCTTTGCGCATTCGCCAACTGGAGAAAAGACCCAATGATATTGATGCTGCATTCAACACATTGTACAAGTCTCGACTATGTTCCAAAGCACAATTTGAAAAGAAGTATACTAGGCGACTCATGAAGACATCCTATAAACCCGGAGACCTTGTCCTTGTACGCAACAGCCAGGTTGAGAAAGAGCTGGATCGGAAATCCAAGCCTTGATACCTTGGTCCTTATGAAGTTGTTCGTCGTACCCAAGGAGGATCATATGTTCTAAAGGAAATGGATGGCACCATCTCAGCTCGAGGTGTGGCTGCTTTCCGACTCATCCCATACTATGCCCGCCATCTCCCATCATCTCCAACTACTACTATGGATAACTCTGATGAAGAAAGTTCAGACGATGAAGAAATCCAATATGACTCAGATGACTCACAATGACGTGCACATCTGGTCATCCCCCCATGCATCCCCTTTTCTATGCCTGCCCCATCTATGCCTTCCATCTTTTTTTCATGCCCCTCCCTATGTTCACAATCGGGGACGATTGTATTTCATGTTGCCCGTGGATGTCACGCACCAAACGTGTTTGGTACTGTGGACATGGAGAAAGTTAGCCGATGAAACTAATGCGAAGAACGCACACCCAAGATCTGTTGAAAGATTGTCCCGACTTGAGGGATACAGACAGCCCTCGCTATCCATATCACGCAAAGTCATGACTATCCTTATGCGAAGGATGAATACAAGCTTGTCATAGCCATCTATCGCACAAGAATGACTATCCTGGAGCAAGAGATGAATGCCATCGTCTGGCAGTCATCCCTCGGACAAGAACCGCCAAGAAGCAGAAGAATCCAAGGATTGGTGATCATTTCAGTATGAGAGAGGAATGCAACCTACTGCAGTCCAACTCCCATACCAGAACAACCAAAGAAGCAGAAGAAACGATAGAGAAACAAAGGAGAAAAGGAAGAATCATTTTTAGCGCCCAAATGTCAAATTTAGGCGCCCAGTGCCGGCATTCCGATATTTTGAATAGCTCTGCCATTTTTGAAGCTATCAATCATGTGACTATACCATCATGGAGCCTAGACCGTGGTCTATCTGCCCGTCAAGTTCCGACGTAAATCTGTTCATTTCCCACGGAGATATTCCACCCGCAATCTAGACACCCACTTCATCACTCACTATGGAGTCCGCATTTTCTCTGGAACGTTTCTCCGCTATTGCAGCAGACCTCAATTATGTCCTGCTCTTGGGACAGCCTCTCCCTGAGCTCCTGTGTACTGTCTGGTACATATCTTCCCAGCCTGCTCCCTCAGTCCCTCCCATTCTCGGTCAGCGCGTTCTCCTCGTCAGTCCTGCGTCGCGCACATACTTTGGTCGTCTCAAGTCTATCGTTAGACTTGAAAATTCATACCTGGTCATCTCTGTGTCTCCTGAGTCCTCTGCATATGGTCCTTTCATCCCAGAGTCCTGTCACATCCATCTCCCTCTATCATTCATCTCGCTTCCCTGGACATGTCGAATCCACTACTTGCGATTCTCTTCCCTGCTATCCCGCAACAAACACGAATGAAACAGTGCTCTAGAACCCTTCTTAGGAGCCCTAATAGAGTACAGAACCTTCCCCTTACTGCTCAAGGGAAGACTGCACTTCGGGAGCACCAAATTTCGCGTTTTTGCTCTACAGAAGCTCAATCCAAGGGATTTGTGACACTCTGTGACCAGCTGTGACTCTACTTGTCATTCCAGGCCCCCTGACACTGCTCTTCTGGTCGGATCAATTCTTTTATTATCCCCCAGCCACTCCCATCAGTGGCACTGCTTCAGAAGCTCATCTCCAGATCTAAAGTTCAATAAATCATAGGTTGTGCTTCCCTTCTTTCTGAGTCACACAGAGTCACTCTGGCTCACTCTGACTCACTCTGCTGCGCATTATTCATCCCCTCTTGGCATTACTAATCCCCATTACTCCCCTTACCAATCACTTACCAATCATCCTTCAAATCATGCTTATCATGCTGCTTATCAATTCATGACTCATGCCCCTATGATTCATATGCATTATGTCATCGCATATGCTCATTTAGCTTCGATCTACTCATCCCCTGCTTTCTCCCCCTCTCTTTTGGGCCCCATGCAATGATTTTTCCATATTCTTGGTTATACACCCCTTTTTACCTATGTTTTTGCTCTTTCCCTTGGCTCAGCAGCTTGTTCAGGCTCTCCCCATCGATGACTCAGCCTGATTACACTGCTTATCAATCGCTTACCAATTTCTTACCAATCTCTTACCAAGCACTTAGTCATTTGTGCTTACAGGGCCACAGCCCCTCCTGTATATAAACCAGCAGCCAAAGGCTGCAAGGAAGTGTCTGCTTCCCCCTCAATAAAGCGACCACATTCACTCTCCCTCACTGTCTATAAGCTCTATCTCTGTCTTTGGACTTGTAGGTCACCCAGTGCTGGCCTAAAGCTCCTATATTGCTGTTTATCAGATATATCTTGTATCTGATCATTTCTCTAGGCTGAAGCGCAGTCTAGCATCTCTGTCCACTCCATCCCATCACTGTCCATCGCATTCTTGAAGCAGGAACTGTCCCCTTGCTTCCCTGTTGCTCCATCACTGCTGTTACACCCCTGTTGCCAATCTATCATCGCTCTTCTATCCCAGGACTCTTCCTAACCACTGTGGTAGGCTGAAGAGGAGTCAATACCATCCCCAGTCGCATCTATTCCCCATCAGAAGCCCTTCCCTTCCCTCCTGCATCCTGCCTGAAGGCGTGCAGCACATCCCCCTGAGGAGATTAAATACCAGAAACACAAAGGAAGACCACCACTCGCATATTGCTGTCATTTGGTGTTGGTTGTTGGTTGTTCTGACCTCTTCCCTCACTTAGGCGCACACCGGACTAGATCCGGAGTTGCATCTATGCCTAAGGAGAGGTCAGGCGGGCCATGGTTAGACCGGAGTTGCGACTGGAAAAGTATGGATATGACAACATAGGTGTGCATGTGAGTGCTTGTCTGAGCAGCCGTCCTTGCGTTGCCATCGGGAGCAGATGCGTTGGCCTGTGGCTTTGCCAACAAGGGTTCTATTGACTCGTTTGGCGAACGTGTCGTGCTTGAGGTCCCAGGTCTTGTTGGCGTTGCATTCAACGACCGGGACACTGTGCATTTCGCGGCTGAGGCAGACCGCACACGCTGGTAAGGGTTCGTTCTCGTTGTTGATTTTCTCTCTGGTATGAAAGGACTTCGCGTGTTTGTGTGACGATTCCGAGTGATCCGTATTCGGCGAAGCTGGGCGTTTGGAGTAGCTTGGTTGACGCTGTTGCTGCTGGGCAGCCTTTTGCGTTATCTGGCTTGGACGCTGTTGGGCTGTTACAGCCGCTAGTAGCTTTTCATTCGCCTAAAGTTGGGTCGTTCCCGTTGCAGGGGGGGCGAAGGCGTGATAGCCATGTCATGGTGCCGTGTTATGGATGTCGGTGCCACGTGCGGGGTTCGCCGTGTAGTGGGTCCGATCCCAAGGGCGTCGCGGCGTGTAGCCATAAGGAGTGCAGTCGTGTAAATAAATTGTACGACGGACGTTTGTGAGAAACTCTGCTGCTATGAGGGCGCGATTATTATGCGCACTCACCTCATTGGCTTGCTTGATTGCCCAGTTGTGAGCCTTGTGTGTAAGCTCTCTCCGGATTTTGCTCAGCAACTCTTCGTTGATGTACTTGAGGTTGAAAGAGTGGGCTGTCCCCAGCGTGTCGTGCCATCGTCTCCACGCTGTGGCCTGATATACTATCAGGGCCTTTCTGGATGTCTCCTTGGAGTCGTGTCCCCATTCATGCGCTCCAAGCGCCATCCAAAAACCCAAGTGGGATTCTAAACGTTTCTGGTCCCACCCATTCTCTTTCATAGCCTGAAGCATGCGGTGCGTGGCTTCGTCGATTTGGGCCCAAGTGAGGTCCTTATCCTCGACTACTGACTGTTTGGCCCTAGCTGCTGCCACCGGAACGAACGAGTGCAGCCCGTGGTCGTCTTGAGTAATGGCTAGCGCCTCGTCGTCCATTGAGGGTGAGTACGCTTGCGCATCTGCGAGACCTTTGTTCGTGAAGAAGTATAGTTCACAGTATTCCCCTTTGCGGAGTTTGCATAGGGCGAGAGGGGATGGCAGGATGGGCGTAGATGTGGAGATTTGCGTGTCTGCAAACGGGAGGAACTTGTTGCGGTTCTTCTTCTTCTCCTCTTGTAGGGCCGTTTCTTGTTCTTCTGTTAGAAGCCTCTGTCGCTCCTCCTCTTCGTGTTGCTGTTGTTCTCTGTCTCGTTGCGCTGCTTGTACGTCCGCTTCCAGCTGGGCGTCCCATTCTTGCCTGTCCAAAGCATTTTGGGCCTGCCAAATTGCTAGTAGCCGCTGCGCCGCTTCTTCGTGTGAGATGTGGAAGTCGTTCACTAGTGGTTGTCGCGCTGGAAGAAAACGGTCTAGTCCGTAGTCCGGTGGGAGAGAGTCGTGAGGATTCTGGGCGATGTTGGGCATATCGTCCAGGGTCGGGCTGAGAAAAAACGAATGTGAAAAAACACAAGGAAGGTGGTTGCGCGAGTACTACTAGCGGTACTACGGACTGATTACTGGTGGAGAGAGCGGAAGACAAGGAGAAGATAACTCCGCTTCTGCCTCTCACGCATAGACTAACTCCTACGTCGCTCTCGTGCCTCGTCTTACGTAGGCCGCCATCAGTGCATAAGATGCGGGGGAGGAGAGAAAGATTCGGCATTTATATACCGCAACAAACATACAAAACACAAAACCATTAAGACGTGGTTCCCGAAGGTAGGGGCAATCTATTGTAACGATGTATAGTGTAAGTGCTGGGGTAACGAATACTAGTCTTCGTGATAAGGCCTGTGTACGGGTTGAACGACAAGGGTGGCGAATGTAGCGGAGGCCGTCACAAGAGTGGGTAGCCCTGAACATAGACACACTATACCTATACGATGGATTACCCTTCCTATGGCTGGGCGTGGGGAGTTTGGGGAACGACTATCTTCCTCTCTTAACTTAGCGGCTTTGGGAACTACTACTAGGGGTTTGGTAGACTTGTGTTTTTTCCTTATACTTCCTTTAGCGGTCGTGTAGTGAACCTCGAATTCCGTAGTACAGTTGACTACATCATAACGCATATCAACGGGACCACAAAATTTATATGCATTAGGTCGTTTATGCAGACAGGCATATGTCACGTATGTGTGACAATTATGTGACAATAGTAACTATATGTGACAGAGTATTGACAACGAAGTACAAAATGTACCATATCTTATATTACTGCTTGAAAAACATGTCAAGGGTAGTCTGTTTGGCAGTGAGAAACTCCTCTCGTTGTAGGAGTACTCTATATTTGATAAGATCATGAGAGAGATTGACCGAAAATTGAGGATCACCTCCGTAGTGCATACAACCGGCTTCGAGCTGTCTGCACAGCTGGATAAGTTCACCGCGTGGCAGTGCCGCGGTAGCGCTGGCATCGTCTTCGTCGTCCTCGTCGACGTCAATAATCTCACCATTTGCAATGGCCATCTCTCGGCGCACTTCATCAGCAATCACCTTCACTCCCCCATCCAAGATTGATTCAGGAAGATCTCTCTCCTCTGGTGGCTCGATGATTTCGTCAACAGACGAAAGTTTTCCATGAATGCGGTTTCGTTCCCTTAAGTGATGGACAGACTCCATCACCTCTAACTCGGCTGACAAGAGTTGCGTGGGTTTTTGAGTAGGCTCAGAGTCGGAGGTGGTGGTGCGCTGTGCGGGAATACGAATTTTGATGCCAGTGCGAGACGAAGCGGCTGTGTAGAGAGTGGACACTGTATCAAGTGCAACATTGTCGTCCTCAGACTCCATAACCACCTTGAGAACAGGTTGCCAGTCTGAGTTAACATAACGGTCACCAAGATGATCCTGCAAGCTACTTTCTGCTGTCGGAAGTGACATCGTCCCAGCGGCATATTGGCGTACGAAATCCCATGCAATGGGGTCAATGTGAGCGGGATAAATTGATGGTTTGGAGTTGTCACTGTGCAGCCACATGGTCAGATAAGTTAGCCACTGGAATGTTATAGAATTTGTTCTATATGCACGGTTGAATCTTGCTGTGATCCCAACAATGTTTAATTGTTTCAGCTGATACCAAGTCCCAAGCTTTCTTCGCCATTGTCATTGCCTCGAGTAGGTTAATTTTGTAAATCTCATGTTCTCCAGCTGCATCCAAATCAATTGCGCGGGAACAGAAGTTGCGGCGGTACAAAGCCTTGAAACAGCGGATGATGCCAGCATCACAAGGCTGTACAAACGATGTCATGTTTGGCTCGAAAAACTCAAGGGAAATATTAGAAGGCTCATAAGCCACCTTGTGACCACTGAAGTTATCAATGGAAAGACATATTTTTCGTCGTTCACGCTTCATGCGGAGATCTAGCTTCTTTAGCCACCTGTGTTAACCAATTAATTTTGATTTGCATTTGAGGGAAATACGAAAACATACTCTTCAAATATGGATGATGTCATCCATGCCTTCTTATTGTTGCGATAATAAAAGCCACACTGGTCTGGTGTGTACTTTTTGAAGCATTGTGGTTTTGAGGACTTACCAATGAAAATTGGCTCAAGTTTTTCAGTCCCATCAGCATTGCAAGCAAGCCCAACAGTGATACGGAATTTTTCTTTCTTTTTTCCACTCAACTGGCGCGTTGCCAAACCACGATCTGGTGGTGCGCTGAGAATTTGTATGGTTAGATTATGAAATCACATTAAGTCAGGCTGCTTACTAAGGAAAGAGAGCTGTCTCGTTGAAATTGAAGCGATCTCGTGGTGCAAACCCTGCCATAATTTTCTGGCATCGTTGCCGTTCCACCTCAACAGCTGCAAGGTCCACTGACCCTGCTTCCCCATGCCGCCGATGCTCCCGAATTTTGTATGTCTTGCAAAACGAATGCAACCACCCCTCTCCTGTAAGCCTTTCCTTTTCTGGAACATCAAACTCATCCTCAAATCTTGCACGTTTCTCTCGTAACATTGGACCTGTAACAGTTTCTCCTTTGCTTTCCATGTGCAGATGCCATAAATAAACTGCCCGTTCGATATCTGGCCTTGTGACGATGCGTGGTCGTTTCGATGACAATGCAGTTGGATTCTCGTTAACACGCGCTTCCATTTTTGGACGGTCTCGTAATTTGCGCGACAGGGTGGACTGGTCAAAAATGAGAGCTCCAGTCACGAGAGTGCTGAAGTGCCGAACAATATCAGCTTGAGTGCAATCAGGATGTGAGTCAGCATAAGAATAAACAGTCATCCAGTCAGAGAGAGTAAGGTTTGGACGAGACAAAGTCTTTGGGAGTTGTGCTGATGTGCGAGGCAGATTGGTGCCAACCCCTATCTTCCGCCGTTTCACGGATACAGTCTTAGGGGGGTCACGAGGCTTCCTTTTCAAGATTTCCGGCATGGTTGAGCGAGGTTGTGAAATTGAAACACTTCACACCTCCTACATCGTACTTTTATACTAAAAAAAAACAATGGGCTTGCTATTCTGACTAACTCACAATGCATAAAGTGCATGACAATGGCTTGCACTTGCATTATGCATACGCGAGCCTTTGTTGAGGGGGTCCCGACTTGGGCCGAGCAAAATCCCTTGCATTACCCATTTTATGCATGCTGACCTAATGCATTTCGATGTAGTCAACTGTATCATCAATCAATGCATCTAGCTAGGAGTGGGCCATGCCATTTGAAGTCTCATAACAACTTGCCCAAGATCTGGCGATGTAAACCATTTGTACAAGCACCAATGGAAAGTGTAAATTTTAACCTGAAGCACGTGCGATGCTGGCCAGGAAGGGGCGCCTATAAACCATTCTATTTGTTTCTTTGATCAAAGGCCCAGCGCCAGCTTTATTTCGCAGACGACAACACAGACTCTTTGCACATCTTATCTCTGCATTTACACTCTCTTCGCCTTCTGCGCGAGTTCTTGAAATGGTCAAGTGAGATTCCTGAATGCCCTTGGTTACCTTTTGACCCTTTATCACCTTTGAGTAGTAGAAGAACACGGGCGGGTGACGAACACAACACTCCCTCTGCTGGGGATAGCTCGATAGGGGCTCCGCATTCATTCCCTGATCGAGTAGTAATACACCCAGTCAGGATCGCAGGAAATCACGCACTTGTTCGTCACCGATCCAGACATCTCATCATAAACTGTCTTTGATCATAGTGCATCGACTTGACAGGTTCATAGAACCAACATGCTCCGTGGCACCATCCTTACTTCAGCAGGGCCACGTCCCAGTACATGGGACATCCTCGATTATATGGGTGAATTACCGTTTTCTCCCATGAACAAATCTGTCTTCGAGGTGTCGTCCGTCAAAAACTCAAATGCATCGATACTTCTTAGGCATGGGTGGGCTGGAGATGTCATCAATACTTGTGCTCCGTGGTATGTTCCCGGCATTTGCTTCGTAGTCGCGCTAACGCTATGCAGGATCTTTTTATCTTGCGACATGGCTCTTCGTGACAACGCCACGAATGCATACAGTTGCGCATATGCGCACCATGTTCGTGGTATCGTTGACTTCAATCTTGACGAACTAAGACCATGGGTGAAGAGCGAATTCAAAGGTGCTATTATTGCTGCTTTGAGTGCGAAAACACGAGAGGATGTACAAAGGGGCTTGCAGCGAGTATTTAATCGCTCGGGGCACATATTCCAGACTTGCATCTGGCTGGGTTCAGCCTTCCAGTGCTCTAGCTCCATAAATGTGAGACAAACGTTATCAGTGGATAGTTGACATTACCACTGTGGAAGCCCTACAGGTTGAGTATGATTCCGAGAAGCAGGCCAAACTTTCGAATTTTCTTTTGAGCCGGGTCAGAGAATTGAAAGGACCCATGTCTAATGCTGTGGTCGATGCGATTGACAGGAATAATGCAATACTTGTCAGTTTCGAAGCACACGTGAGCTGTACAATATTTGTTTCCTTCCTTTCTCCAGGCTGACATGAAAATTTCGTAGGGTGGACAGTTGTCTCTTCTTCCAGACCCGTCTTCTTGGTTGAAATCCACCGACTGCTTCGAAGGCTGGGTAATTACCAAGGTTCAAAAGGCAGTACCTATTATGGAGCTTCTAGAACCGCAATTATGCCAGCAAGTTATCAGTGCATTTGCCCCTCTGATCGGGAAGTAAGTATTGAATAGTAGGCAACAATTGAATTATTCACACAACTGATTTCAGATGGATATCCCCCATGGAGGGTGACAAAGTGGGTGGTATACCAGACATGACCGCACATCCGGGGTGGTACTGGCTTTCTCAGGCGGTGTCCAAGTCAAGAAAATGCTTGATAGTTCAAGACAGAACCGGGCATTACCTGATGCCTGCTCCCCCACCAGTTGTTGTCGCACAAAACCATGAGGATATGGTTTACAAATCTGAAGTTGACTCTGAGCTCCCCTTCAATGTTATTAGTTCATTCTTATGGAATGTGTCGGAAACACCTGATTTCAGACAGCTCGGCGCGGTTAAAAGTGACCTCCTACTCCGTGGGGCAGTGTCTGCGGCAGTTGAGATCATAGATAAAACCCACGTGGTGGTGGTGGATTTGGTGCGTTTAAATTATGTTCGGTAAATGTCAAGGGATGGCTCCCAATTTAACACGATACTAGCTTGGAACTACTTTCGCGTGCGGCGATCCGATCCATGCTATTGAGACGAGTCATATCGCTTTGATAAAGCAACCTATCAGTCACTATCATGAGCGTTCAATGATTCCTCAGCCCCTTTTGTTGAGCAAATATGCTGTTGATATTCAAGGCGCATAAATGGACACATTGTAAATTCATAACAAAACTAGTGAGCGTTTAGAGCAGGCTTACCTATCACTTGGTTTACCCATTGCAAGAAAATATACAACAAGCTACACACTAAATGCCCTTGGATATCAGTTGGGAAAAATATACTACTATATACACCATGTGTAGGTCTTGAAACGGGTTTTTCCTGGTCAGATAAATCCAGTCCACCTTGAACCTGTATAGAATCTCATTCATTCAAGTCCCACTCGTTTCGCTCCCACTAGTCTTGCTGGGTACATGGAATGTACAGACTTACCATCATAATAATGTTTTAGAAGAGCCGCGAGTGTTTGCATATGCAAAATGTGACTAGAACAGAATTCAAGTGGAAGGCAAGAATAATCTGCACCTGCTGGTAAATCGGCATGTGGCGTCACCTCCCATCACCTCCCCTCCAATGCACACAGCGCACCACATCATTCCAAACTATTAGGGGACGCGCGGGGCGAGTCCTCGACCTTTCAAAATATCACGTCCAACTTGTGCATCCGTCAGGTTATGTCCTCCGAGTGTAGTACCGGGTCATCATTAGGCTCGCACCGACACCACCGAAGCCTAGAACCAAGAGACCACCGCACGACTTATACGTGTCGAAGGGATATAAAGACCGTCAGCTGAGTATGAACCGCCACTTTCAGACACACCCACACTACCCAACTGTTCCGTCACGCGGCACTCGGGGCGTTCTTGCCCTCGAATCGAGTCACGTTCCCACCGATCTCACCACAACCTGGCAGCACCACAACCGCCACCCCCTGCCAACGTCATCCAACCACCAACCGTACGGCGGATGGCGGAGGTTTTACCATTGTTCTATGGAACCGGATGACGGCGGAGAACGCCAGCGACTTCTTGAAGGCGTTCAATAGGAGCATCCTGCCCCTCGTCCCGCAGGCCACGGACGCCCAGAAAATAGACATACTGTGGAACTACCTAGGAACAGACTCCCCAGCTGAGAAATGGTACAAAAACCTCACGGGAGCGCAACTCACATCCTGGGATGATTTTACGCGAGCATTCAAACCCAGGTGGGCGCCGCTCCGCAGCGCAGCGCAAACGTCCGGAGAATATCAAGCGGAACTACTAGCACTCACGATGCCGGAAAGCGAGGTCGGAATGATTAAGTCGGTGGGGGGACAGAAGGTTTGGGCACATGTGAAACGGGCGGTGGATGCGCTAGAGTTGGCAATGCTGGCGGAGATAGAGAGGGAGTCAGTGTTGATCTGGCTGGTCAAGAGGTAGTTACCAAAGGCAGTAAGGAAACTACTGGACGATGAATATGCTGACTGGAAGACATTTACCGATGCAGTAAAAGGGTTAAGCACAACGAAACTGAGGAAGGAAAGAGAGGAGATAGAGGAACGCACGAAGGTGTGAGGAGGAAAGAGAGCAAAAGGCGGAAGCCACGAAACGGCAATGACGACGGACCTCTATTTTCAGTGATCACGCTGTCATCGACTTCAGATGTGACATTGCAATTTGGCGTGCCTTGATACCCGAGAAAGACTTGACGGAGCTGTTGAGTTCCTCTATAGTAGGAACCTTAGTATACATCAGGCAATACTATAGCAATTGGATTTCCAGGGCCCATTCGATGACCATAGGTGGACAGACGCGACGGGTGGATGCGGTATGGCACTGCCAGCTGAAGGTGTCCTCTCCATAGCATTGGCATATTCACATCCAGCAGACCCGACAGGGAATAAGCTATCCTCGACTCGAGTCGCCATCTGGTCAGCAGCCCATGATATGATTTGAGCGAAGCAGGGACGGTGTGAAGTAAGTCCATATGCCCTGAGACTCGAGTGATGTTTTCCAAGGTAGGTGTAAGCGTCCTCTTATTGCCTATGTACTGCCAATTGCTGAAAAATACACATTCCTCGATGCTATGATCTCCTGTAGGGCCCACCCACACAAGAACCACTCGGGCTCGCTGTTGGAATTGGGATGCCTGCAGTGCAAAAGGATGGATCAGCAAAGGTACGCATAGCATAGCCTTAAATTTTGGTACCACCGATACATAGAATTGATTGCCTCAGATAGCTCCGCACTGCTTTGCTTGTCCATGCGGCAACCGTCAACCCACAGCCGCACGTATCCGTCCCTCCTAGCCTGCCCAGAGTTATCTAGGATCTTCTTATAGCCCAGGGGCCTGTGAATTTCATTTTGTCCATCTTTGCGAGGTCGACCATCTCCTCGTAATCGACCTCAGTGGAGAGTGGAGTTGATCCAGCGGTGGGTAAAGATCGCGTAGGAAAAGTGCTCGAACGAAATGTGACACGTACAGTTGTAACAATACGGTTGTGTCAGTTGAACATCTTGCATATGGGAAAGCACTCACAGGAAGGTTCGTCTGCTTAAGCCCTCAGCCCCGACGACTGATGGTAACGGTAAGAATACAAGGATGAAGCGCGCTGAAAGGCTTCATGCAGCAACTTCCGGCACAATTAGTGGATAGTAAGCGCGAGACGAGATGACTTCATCGTGACAACGACTGGCAGAGACAATAGGACACCGCAACAGTAGATTGTCCCATCGAACTTATTTTTCGTGAATTCTGAAGTCCTGGACAGGATGTGCTACCTTCTAGAGCGCAGTCTCGGCGATTCGAGCAGCCACAGGATGGAATGGAACACACTTCAAGCTGCACTTGGCAGGCGAGGCCAGACAGGTCAAAATGGCTCTCGAGGGGTGGTTCAATGTCTCTGGTAGTATATCGGATAGTACACCCGCCTGTCACGCGGGAGAGCGGGGTTCGACTCCCCGCCAGAGAGACTCTTTTTGTAATGCTGCCATAATCAGTATTACGTAATGAGGTATTGAGGTTGGTGTGGTCCTCATATGTGAGAGATCATTGACATGAACAACGTTTCGTTTCCAATCCATCTCGTTACTCTCATTCGCAGACTTTTCAACGTCATATCAACAATCTCATTGACAAACCAATATCTTTTGTCAAGAATACAGGCTGATAACCACGTTTCTGAAGACCGGGCTGGACAGCCTGGGTCATACTCTCGACTCATCCACCGCTCTTGTCAACCAGCACACAGTAGATGGAAGTGGCCAACACCAGGATACACCTATGCTTTGACCAGCAACATTCGGTTTGTTTGTTCCGACGATCGTTGCTCGAACTTTCGACCAGGAATTTCCAGTGATCATACATCAAGTTCGTGCTACTTCGGTACCTTGGTCTAACGAATCCAATCTTTGTTGTGCGCAGGGCCACCGAGTGATTTCCACTCCAACTGCACGTCGGGCACATCACCTCGACTCGATACATCGGCTTTACATGTGCGAACTACTGACACTACTTCAAGTTTCAAGGGCGATTTCGCAAAGCAAGATATCATTCACCGCTTAATGAGCCACCCCACTCTCTTTGACCCTATA
Organism: Scleroderma bovista; assembly: GCA_037178675.1. Taxonomy (NCBI): domain Eukaryota; kingdom Fungi; phylum Basidiomycota; class Agaricomycetes; order Boletales; family Sclerodermataceae; genus Scleroderma; species Scleroderma bovista. The sequence goes on from JAYMGJ010000581.1 coordinate 13,893, forward strand.
AGATCACCTCGCTATCCCATTGTGCTCTGCCACGGTACGTGTTCTCCTGCCATTGACTTGTACCTCACCTTAGCGCACCTACAGGTCTATATGGATTCGACGTCAGAGGCCCTTCTGCGTTTCCAATCCTTCGATATCACTACTGGTCTAATGTACTGGAGATTTTAAAGAAGAGAATTGGTGCAGACGTCATCGTCACAGCTGTTCCAGGGTAAGCAAGCCAAAAACGATCGCCTGGCGGTGCACTTTGGCTGACACAGGAACACGACACGCAGAACTGGATCGATAGCATCAAGGGCAGAGACTCTGGACCGTCTCTTACAGCAAAGAGCGCGTGGTCGAGGCGTAAACCTTATGGCACACTCCATGGGAGGCCTGGACTGTCGCCATCTGATTACACATATACAGCCTACCGAATACGCCCCGCTTTCACTTACGTCCATCAGCACCCCTCACCGGGGCAGCCCCTTTATGGACTGGTGCGCTGTAAGTCAATGTCCGCCTGATCTTGGAATTTAGATGATCCGAAGACCGTTGTTCCAGCAATACCTTGGTTTGGGAAGACACACGGATCCCCAAATACCAAGGCCTACTAACGAAACAATAGCCAACGTTGATCATAAGAAAAAATCAGATAAGCCGGCTGAACTTCCACTCTCACTCTCCTCCCTCCCTTCTTCTTTCACTACTCTCCTTTTATCGTACCTCGACTCCCCGGCGTATGCGAACCTGACGACATCGTACCTCAACGATGTATTCAATCCAAGAACACCAGACGACCCACGTGTCAAATACTTTAGCGTCGTCTCGCGGATCGACGAAGTCAACATATGGCATCCTCTCTGGCTCCCCAAAATGGTCCTCGACGACGCGGAACGCACTGCCAGAGAGTCCCTCAAGGCGAGTCTGGGGGACAACCCCCAGGACACGTCGGGCGTACCGCTCTGGGAGCAGGACGACCAGTGGGGAAACGACGGACTGGTTACCGTACAGAGTGCTCGATGGGGCGAGTTTTTGGGCATCCTGGAGGGCTGTGACCATTGGGATGTCAGAGGCTGGCGGGGATCTTTCATGGAGCTCAATGTTGACTTGCCCTCCCTATCGATCCCGCTAGGCGAGGTCGCACACCGTGTGGGCGGGGAGGGGTGGTCCTTGGGGGACTGGACGCGGTTCATCAACGTGTGGAGAAAACAAGAGAAGAGCACAGAGGGAGAGTCGGAAATGAGTACAGCAATATCCCAGGTCACGAATGCAATCACTATCTCTCCGCGGGATACGACGCGGGATGACAGGAGACATAAAGACCAGGATGATCCCGTGGTCAAGGCTTCGACAGACCATGTCTCTGCAGTTTTTGACTGGATCGTCGAACAAGCCCCTTCACATGGTGGGCCGTCGTCATCTGGAAGCAAAGTGGAATCCAAGAGAGCTCCAAAGAAGGATCTAGCCACCAAAATGGATTTGGAGAAGTTCTACGTGTCCCTTACTCGCAGGTTGTATGATGAGGGTCTATAACGGACACTCTAGTAACGAAGTGGGGGGCACAGTGTATAATACTTATGTAACATCGAAACTGTGCAAGACAATGTCGGTCGACAATTACTGCGGGGAAGATTTTATACAATAGTCATCATAAGTCCAGCTGGAGTTCAAATATTACAACAGTCATCATGCTGTTTCGTGAGCAAGATCCCGAGCAAAGTGGAAAAAGTCTACGTTCGAACCATTCACGCCATACTTGTAGATCTGTACAAAAAGATCAGCCAGCGACCACAAAGAAATCATGGGTCAACCCACAAAGTGAGATGCAGTCCAGCTCGAGAACAGGGCACGCTGGTACGCTTCAGGCAGCCTCTCTAGCAGTGTATCCAGCCCAACCTGCTCTACCAGCGTCTTGGGAATCGCCTTCCGCATGACACCCCTTCTGCTGGGGACGTCATCGAACAAATCAGAAGCCTCAAGATCGGCCTGAAGGTCATTCAGCGTGCTCGAGAGCTCGTCTGAGATCTGCGTGCGCGCCTTGGCGCCTTGCAGGCGTGCGTGCTCGCGCCAGATACACTGGAATTCAGCCGCCGCATTTTCAGTGATCTTGGCCTGGATATCCTTGACGTAACTCTGGTAGAAATCGGAGGGCTTTCCATCCTTGAAAATCATGAGGTCGACGTATTCTTGGGTGGAGAGTGCAAGACCAGCAAGGACCTCCAGCGAGGAGCTCGTTACACCACCTTTGTTGGCGCTGGAATCCTTGAAGAGGACGACCCGACGCTTTTCGAGGGACATGCGTGCTTGCTGTGTGAAGAAGAGGTTGGCGCCTTCGACGATATACTTGAAGTGAGGTTTGCCCTCAGAGTCGACCAAACCAGCGACATTCGAAATGTTCACTGCTTCAGGACTAAGGAAATGGATATCATATATGAGCACAGCAACAGGCCTCCGGAGAACCGTCCACCTACCGTCCACCACACGGCACGAAGAGGTCCGCCTTGAAACGGAAGTGTGCACTGTTCCTAAAGTCGGTACCATCGACCACAATCTCTCCAGCTGGCATTTTTCCAGGTCAGTGAATTGCGTTCAAAAATGGGTGGCGCAAACATACATGGTAGCTTGACATCCTGGTCCTGAACTCTGACCAGGTACCCGTCCTTGCTTAGTTTAGACTTGTCAAAGTTGGACACGGGCACACGGAGCTTGGCGAGACGGACGAGTTCCTCGCGGTTAAGTCCATGAGGGTCGGCGACGACACCGCTTCCATCAATGACGGCGACGGTCTTGTCAGAGCTCAGTAAAATCTCGTCTGTTCACGTCCTTAGCATTCATTCTAATCATAGGGTTGTCACCAAAATTACTCACTCGAGCCAAGGTCACCATCTAAATTATGGTCAGCACAATCGACTAAAACGAAGTAATAGATATGCGTACCAGGGCCACCCGTCTGTACCTTGGTGACATCCTTCTCCCTGAGGCCAAGTTGCTTATATATTCCAACGACGTATTGCCGGACGGACAGCGACGTCATTCCATAGGTATCATGTGGGACACCACCGAGATGCTCAGCGCTCTTGCCAGTAGTGAAGGACTTCCACCATTTCTCGGCGCCGCGTTCACGTGCATGATCTTCGGCATTCATGAGCACAGGTGTGTATATATAGAACAAAACAGTACATACTGGCTGCCCAGTCCATCATGTCAGCAGTGCCCTCTGCGGGGGTGGCGTCAGGGGTGTATACGATTTGAAATAACAGGTACCCTCACCATCGGGTCCGAAGAAGAGAAGCTCGGGTTTGCCATAGAGATCTACCAAGCGTTCTTTGATCCCGGGGCTCTGGCCAGGAATCAAGAGGTCTAAAACGGCCTGTAAACAGCGTCAAATGGGTGGCGCTAAATGCATGCCCATAACCCCTTACATCTACGTATTTCTCGAAGCAGCGTCTTGGGTTCGCTCCCAACCTAAGAGGGACCAATCGGCTTCTCCCCAAACAAACAAGAACTACTGTGAACGTACGATGGTAAAATGATACCCTTGGCTCCACCCTCGGGTATATCCTTGTTTTTCAACGACTGCGTCGCGGCCAGCGCGTAGTTCTCGTCGAACAACATCCTCTGGTTAATCGAGTAGTTCCTGATACCCAATCAGTCAGACTACAAGTCTTGGAGCTATTCACTCACTCTTTGTTCCTCGACATGACGATACGAATACCACCACGAGCCACGTCCCTGAAACGGATGTGGAACCCACGGAACTCGTTCCCGATGACGAAGGTCATGCCAAAGGGTTTCTTGGGGTATTCGATCTCTGCCAAAAAGTCGGGTGCAAGACGGAATGACAGTGCAACCTTGGTGGGCTGGTAGAAGTTGGTCCTGAGAACATTTCTGAATGGCGGGTTAACCTGGGCTCGTACGAAGTATACATGGGGCTTACTTGTTGAAGATGAGGAAGGCTTCTAGGACTTGGAGATCCTGCTTGTTAAGGACAGTACGCCTAATCTTGTCATATAACTCCTCGTCCGTGAGGGGTTGGGCAGTTTGCAAGCGCTGGTAAGACAGCGTAGGCCTGTTCGGCTTGTTAGATTTTCAAAGCTGGACCACAGAGGTGCTCACATAAGGGAGGCGTCGTCGGCGGCTGGGTAGTGGACCATCGCAAAGTTGACATAGAGTAGACGGATCTAGCTTCATGTGAGAAGACGGCATTCGACATGATATAGAAGCCTACGAGCTCAGAGTGGGCGTGAATGACTTGTGCAATGCTTTCACGAGTGAAAGTCTCTTCCCTGAATCGCCTCTTGATGTCGTTGAGGATCTCGGCATGTGCAGGGTTCGACTCATCGAGGGCATTCTTGAGGTGGAGGTACGCGGGCCCAAGGCGGTTGCAGAAGTGCTGTGCAAATACCCAGCCACAGTCTTGGGAATGGTGGTCAATGACGTCGAGTGAATGGTGGCAAGGGAGCATACATACAGGCATAGGTAGCTTCCTGAACGGCATGGTTTGAATTGAGGTGATTCAAGAAGAAGGGGTTGTCTGGGAGACAGTAAAGCAGGGAAGCCTCCTTCATGACTTGTACTATGGAGTGTTCGATCGGGGGCGCGGAGGAACCGGGCATGGGATTGAGGTAGAGGGAAATGATGGTGATGCCATTGGAGAACTGTTCCACATACTTGCGTGCCGAGTACAGCTGATAGTAGTGGTACAAGTTGGAGAGTGCGCTGCGCAAGATGTTATTATTTGTTGGGGATGCGAAAATGATCGCACCTAAAGAATCGGGAAGTGCCTCCCATCTTGTATCCGATGACGATGCGCCTCTCGCGGCTGCCTTCGACCTCGAAGAGCTCCATGACTGGGCCGTAGCGGCTCTCTACCTGCCACATGATCCTTTGGTATATTTCGAGGGTGTTCTCGGTTGCCTTCTCGAGGAAGGAGCGATCTGAGACGGTGCGGATATCGGTTTTTCCATCGGAGCGCGTTGAGGGAGGGGGCGGGGAGGGGAAGTCACACTTTGTGATGAAGTAGCAACGGAGTTGTTGAGACGCGGTTGCAGAGATGGATCCGGCGGATCGGAATGTCTCGAGACGGTAGCACTTTGCGGGTGTGGAGTTGTCCAAGAACAAGGAATCGATTCTGTGGGGGATGGACGGATGAGCGAACGACGACCTGGGAGGACAAGGACCGACCTGGATTCACAGGTTGCACCTGGACCTTCAGTGGATGTGCGGCCTGGGGGACTTGTGTGAATAAACGTAGCGCCATTTCCTTTCTGGTCTATTTTTTCGAGATCTATGACGAGTTTGTTGGGGTCGTGTTTGGTGAAGGAGAGGACCTTGGCGCCAAAGAGGGCGAGCACATGATCTGAGATGACGGAGACGGATTCGTTCTGGAAATATGTGTCGTCGATGCCGAGGTGGGAGTAGAACCAGTTGACCTCGTTGGCCACGAGCTCTCTTGGGACGAAGCCCTAGCGAGGGGCCTGAGCGTCAATCAACGGTCACGGTGACAATTGGGACGTACTTTAGCAGCGACGGCGGCCTGGACTCTGGCGCGCTGTTCCTCCTTTCCCTTGAAGACGGGGGTGGTGTAGCCGGGGAGGTTCTGGACACGCTGGAGCAAGGCCTCGCTGGCGGTCTTGGAGGACCCATTGGGGAGACTGGGACCACGGCTGGGCCCCGGGGACTGATGGCGTGGCTCGGGTGGCATTTAGCACAGAGAGTGGGGGGAGGAGGAGGAGTTGGGAGGGAGATGAGAGAAGCGTGTGGGGTAAATGGCACGGATATTTATACGTCCTCGAGCGTGCAGGGAGAAGCAAGATCCGTATATGCAGTGTTGCCGTGTAACCGACGAAGAACGCGCTCTGATTTCGAAACTAGAACACTAACGAAGAGACGGAAGTAAGCCACCCCCGCGTTATTGAAGCCTCGGTCCCAAACGGATTGGCCGGTGCTACTCTAACAGTTCTGGCGTGCCAGACTGCCATTCGCAGGCCAGAGAGGGCGTCGGGGAGCGGTGGTAGCCAAGGACACCAGATGGATAAGATCCGGGCAGTTCCGTTATGTCGTGTCACGAGCTCCCATCGCCAGCCATCCTCGCGAAGTGGGTTTCAAAATGCGAAATCTATTTCCCTCGCTCTACCCAGGGCCAACTGGAGCACCTCACAGGGCTGATGAAGGCGCAGCACATACGATCGCTTATTGCCGGTTGTTCAAAATGACGACTTCTTTCCTAACAGCATTTAAATTTTCGACAAACAGAGAAATCACGTCCGTGACAGCCGGGGGTGACCATGCGTTACTTTCTGTGACATCTTGTGACGGCCAACTGGTGGGGAGTGCGCCGAGGATCTCCCGATGGGAACAAGGTTGTTGGCGACCAAACGCGGCTTATTTTGTACACTTTTGCTCGCCTACGTTTACACCAAGCAACAAGCTCCCGACGATCTGGAAACACGGAGCCATCACTGATATAATCTGGCTTGTGGCATAATAGAATCCGGCGTCGCAGCTCATGATCTGTATGTACAATCATGACGTCAAAGGACATACTCCAAGTTCGTTATGTATCTCATTTAAATCGCACGTTCAACCACGCCTTTCCACGTTCTCTGCGCATCATTCGCTACCAGCCTGCCCATCCCGAATGTACTCCTCGTACAACGGCTTCCAGTCCTTGTGCCACCGACTCAGCGCCGGCCGCCTCTCCACAAGATCCGACGCCCCCCACATAATCCGCAGGTCGTCCATTTCCCGTGTCGTCTCATTGTCCGGACAGATGATGTAGAACTCCCCGGATCGAATTCGATCGAGCATGTACTGCACCGTTTCCTCAGCAGTCCAGGCACCAGCCGGCTTCTCACCCCCCTGTGGGCCACTCAAACCAGTGTACGTCCATCCAGGGCTGTCAACAGCCATCGCCAAAGTTAGTTCCCCGGGTGCATCACATGCGTGCAAACCACACTCACATGACAAGGTGGGCGGTGACATTACAAGATGGGTTTTCACGTAGTTCATGTGCAAGGCCCTCCGTAAGGCTCTTAACCGCTGCCTTGGATGCGTTGTACGCCGGGTTCCCACTGATACCACGTGCCATCCCAACGTTCGTCAGTTATGTACTCGAGATAGAGTTAAACCCGCTACGCACGGCGGATTCGTGATGCCCTGCTTAGAGCCTGTATTGATCACCATCGCCTGGTTTTCCTGATGCAGCATTGACTAACACCGGTCCGCATCAGTCACCCATTACCTCTGCGGCTAAATCAGCTCATACCGGTACGAACGTCTGCTGCACATTCACAACCCTAAAAATAAAAAAAATTCAATGAATACGAATCGCTCCGTTTATCCGACCACCGCCGCGCAGTACGAACCACCTACCCAAACAAATTGACTTCGAACGCATTCCGCCAGCTGGCCAGCTTCTCCCAGGACTTTGTTGGCGGAGCTACTGCTGCATTGTTCATTAATACTGCAACCTATCTCGGCGTCAGTTCTGTCTCCCTAAGGCCGACAACCATGCGTGTATATATATGACGGGGATAAATTTGGCCGAACAGCATAAAACACTCACCTCCCCCCATGCTTCGTAGACCTTATCGCGCAATCGTACGACTTCATCAATATTGGACACATCAGTGGGGATGACGAGGATATTGCCGTCGCCAGCGATGGCCCCAACCTCTTTGCCAACCAAGGTCAATGCATCCTCCTTGACATCCGCAAGTGCGATCTTCAACCCAACCCTGCAGCAGTCACACGACGGAGCAACAAAGGGCAATCACCGAAAAGGTGACAGCAGTTTTTTGGAACGGCAAGAACCGATGTGTGGATACGTCAGGCGTGGGCGTTCATGTCAAACGAGGTTATAAAAAATAAAAAATAAAAATAATGGGCCAAGTCAAAAAAAAAAAAGGGACGGTAGACGGATCATGATTCATGAGTGCACCAGTGGGACAACGACGACGACGCTCAAAGTAAGCATCCTGCACGGTCAAACAGCAAAGAGCGACGGTGCCTACGCACTTTGCCAGCTCAACAGCGGCAGCCCTGCCAATACCACTGGCAGCACCGGTGATGACGGCGACTCTTCCGCTATGAATCACCGGATGTACATCGGTGTCAATCGGGGACAGAACCTCGACCCGTCTGTAGGTCGATGCGCCATGAAGGACGGGTCGGAGAGGGGATGGTCCACGGTCAAGAGGCATGGTCGTGTGTGTGTTGTGAGAGGGTGGTTGCCTCTAAAGTATCTGTTATACTATAGCGTTTGGTGTCAGTATATGGCATTAGATGGCGCCAATAGCCTGTCGGGGCCGGGCGACAGAGGCGCTGGCACTCACAAGGACTCTATTGAAAGGAGCTAGGTATAAGAGAGGTGAGGAGGGTGAGGAGGGAAGACCGAAGATTCCGCCCGCGGTGCACTTATATATCCGCTTTGGAGACTATCACACGACATATCAATTAGCAACTACGAACATGTACATTGCATTGCAAACACCTAAGAGTGCATGTGTAACTAAAGAACATGAATGAACACAGTAGATCAACCATACGAAACACACATTGTCACAGCAGGGTACCAGTGTGGAGTAAAGATCGTCCTCACCATGTTTCCTTTCCACCCTCAGTCGCACCTCCATCATTGTAGCCCGCAGGCGTTTCGATACCCATCTTTTTCCTCACCACCTCAAACGTCTTCAACATCTTGCGCCTAGCACCAAGTGCAGCGACACCCTTGCCCTCCAGCCCTCCATCGTCCAGGACGACAATGTCCTGCCATTTCATCTTCTCAAAGTTGGGCGTGTACTTGTGCAGCCTCAGGCTCCTGAGCCAAGCCGGGATATCAGTCAGCAACGCCGGATCAAAATCTTCGTCGTCCTTCTTGGAACTAGCTCCCCCTCCGCCAGCGCTGTTCCCACCTGAAGAGCCCGTCTTCGGCAGACCGGGAGACCTACCGCCTCCCCGGCCCCTGTTGTTTGCGTTATTGTTGTTGTTGCCGCCATTGCCTTGCATGGCAGCCTGCTGCAGCCCTAGCCAGCTCTGTGGCGTGAATCCAGCAGCCATTTGGGCCGCGAGCATCTGTGCCTCCGGGGTCATCCCCATGGCACTCATCTGCGCCTGCAGGTTCAACATATTCATTTGCAACGGGTTCATCCCCGCCAGTATACCAGCGCTCGGTATTCCCATTCCAAGTCCAGGGCTACCCAATCCGGTCATGTCGAAGCCCCTCATGCCCAAATCCCCATCGAACCTGTTCGGCGCCGGTCCAGGACTCCGAGATCCGTTCCACTGCCCTTGCTGCGCGCCCGGGAATGGCACGTTGTTGTTGGGCCCACCTTGTGCGACATTCTTCCGCTGTACGGGTTGCTGAGAGTGAACGAGACCACCATCATTCTCGTACGTATTACTGGTCTGGCTCCCCACGTCTGAGCCTGGAGCACTTTGGTTGGTGTTGCCCTTGGAAGGGCGCCGGAACGACTTGGGGTCGGCCATGAGCGGAACGCGCGGCTGAGTGGCATTCCAGTCATTGAGTTGCTGTGCAGCAGCGTCGAGGTTCTGGGTAGCACCGTGCGCGTCCTTGTTGAACATCGGGATCAAAGGCGTGTTAACGTTGCTTGCCCAGCTGTCTCCAACCATAGGGGAGAGCGGGTCCACACCTGTATGTGGTGTTCCGAGCGAACCGCTGAACTCGGTACTCTTGGGCCGGGAAGCGCTGTTGGGATTCATCACGATATCATGCACAGGAGAATTGGGGTTTTGCTCGGCGACCTGGCTGAGAGCAGAGCCCCACGTAGTACGAGCGTCTCCACCGCCCGATGCGAGAATAGGCGCCGATATACGGTGAGCAGGGTTGCTCGCTCTGAGTTTGGCACGTTGCTGTGCGAGGGTAGCAGCCGCATCGTTGTTCAATGCCAGTGCAGCGGAGTCGGGAGAGAGGAAGCCGGATGACGAGGTGGTATCGAGGGCAAGAGATTGCCTATTTTGGCTGCCACTGAAGACACGAGGGGATGCAGGCATGGGTGACTTGAGCGAGGGGGATTTCAAAGTCATCTGGGCAAGCTTGGCTTCCATCTGACTCTGCATCGAGCCTGCATGGTGATTAGTGATGGTAAGAGAATGATCAAGGAGCCTGCACACCTCCCACGGCAGGGCTGAGTAATGCCGTCATTGGGTCAGAGCGAGCCATTTGTTGTAAAACGGTAATGAAAAATCTGATTTGTACTTGAGTAGATTGTTGGAGTAGACTGTACAGCGCGGCAGTGCGCTCTGCCTCAGAAAGAACCTTGAACCCTACAATCGATGATGAGAATGACGTGACCACGTGGAATGGAGATGGGACGAACATTGCTCGATGGCACTCAGTTCTTCCTTGAAATTGACGTCCAGCGAAGCGGCGGCCATGTCTTCAAGAGTTTCTTCATAATTCTGGAGATTCTCGAACCATTGATCGATTGCTTCAGACTCTGGCGTCTGGAACATGGTGGCACTGCCCAGCAACTCGCTGGTGGGACGAGCACCGCTTCCACCACCAGGAGGACGAGGGGAAAGTGTCTGACGAGGACCCATGGACGCACGAGCGGTGGCTGAGGAGCGCCCGTTTTCTGTGCTGAGAGGCGAAGGAGAAGGACTGGAAGGAGGACGAAGAGTTGCCATGAGTTGTATGGAAATGAAATATGAAGATCCGCTAGCGGTGCACGAATACAAGAAACGAACTAAGTAGCGAGATGTGTTGATGCCTGATTCTTGGATGGAAATGCGGCAAGGGTATGTCAAGGCTGATGAAATGGATATGGGTTCAGTATAGGACTTGCAAAGAGAGTCCCGACGTCGAGTCCGGTAAGAGCACAGCAGGGCTGGCGGCGTCGATGTGCTTCGTTGGGTCTAGACGAGACCAGCGGAGCCTGCCGGTCTAGCGAAGGGCAAGAGAAAGACGACGACGACGACGACGGCGAGGACGGTGATAGCGACTGCGACAACAGCGACAGTCGAGAACAATAAGCGTGTTGGTGGCAATGCTTGCCCAGCGGAGTTTTATTTCCAGCCCATCTGTCCACAACCATGTTTGAGGAAATCCCAGTCATGCAAGTGAAATACGCTCCCATCTGTACCGTGTAGTCTTATGGGAACATCAGAGACTTGGCCAGCGCAGCCAGCAGAGACCCTGCCGTGCGTCGTGCCCTTGCTGCTGAAATCCGCAGTGCTTGTGTCGACGTCGGTTTTTTCTACGGTAAGGGCACTGCCATTGCACTACCACCATCTTATGGTCGGCAGTCACAAATCACGGTATACCCGACGACGTGATCAACAAGGCTGTCCGTGCCGCAGAGAGCTTCTTCGCTTTGCCCATCGACGCAAAGACAAAGGTTGCGACTTGGGTTCGGGCTACAGTATCCCTCGTTGACAATTACCCAGTTGGACATCCATGCCACTCCAAACTTCAAGGGGTACACAGCACTCCTCGGTGAAAAGACCAATCCAGCAAGTAAAGGTGACTTACATGAGGCCTTTGACATTGGTTGGGAACCAGAAATGGCTGTTTGCGACAGCGAGATACCCGCAGATGATCCTATGTATGGCACAAATGTTTGGCCTGAAAATCTCCCTGGATTCCGGGAAGACGTCCTTGCATACTAGTAAGTTCTCCCGAGTTCTCTCTTTGATGATGTATCACCCACCATGTATTCAGTCGCGCCGCGGTACGGCTGGGACTGTTACTATTCCCATTGTTTGCCTTGGCATTGAATCTCCCGGAAGATTTCTTCGTGGACAAGGTGTGTCTTATCGAACCCTCAGATTATACCGTTGATGTGTGTCGTCGCTAGGTCACTAAACCGGCAGCGATAATGAGGTTACTTCATTATCCCCCTCAGCCTCCGCAGCCACTGGAAGGAATAGAGGGGATAGGGGCCCATACTGAGTAAGCCTGGATGACCCACATCGGTAATTGCTCGGGTTAATCCCCGCTGATACGCTAGCTATGAGTGCTTCACCATGCTTTGGCAGCAAGACAACATTTCTGCTTTGCAGGTCATGAATGCTAACGGAAAATATATCGACGCCGTTCCCACTCCAGGCACACTTGTTCTGAAGTACGTCCATATAATGATCCTTTTCAGTGTCATTTGACACGATCGCGATCAGCCTGGGAGATCAGTTTGCCCGTTGGACCAGTGCGTCTCTAAGCACAAGTAGCAAGTGACTCTTCGATAACCCTCAAGTATGCTAGACGATGTCTTCAAGTCCACAGTCCACCGCGTGATCAACGCTACAGGCGAAAAGCGATACTCGATACCCCTCTTCTTCGGCACCAACTATGATGTGAAACTCGAGGTGCGACGATATACATTCGCAGTTCACTGATGAGAAGTTCTCATTTCCCATTTTAGCCCATCCCAGGCTGTGTCACCCCCGATAATCCAGTAAGATATGAGGTCGTCACTGCTGGAGAATATGTAAAGTCGCGTTTGGAAGCCACGTACGCACATTCTGCGATGTAATTCTTCCACGGCGTACACGTCATGTAATTACTGTAATCGTACTTACAAGCATTCATCCCTGCTTCGCTGCTTCATCTCAAGATCGCTTCTGGCGTCATACGCAGTACTTGTATTTGTCCAAGATGCTTCTAAGAACCCGGAATCACTTACGGGTGTGGGTTTTGTGTTGTAAACATAGACCAGCTTCTTGTGGAGCTAAAATCTCCTGTATTTCATAGCACATGTTATCGCTTTCCAACATATGGTTGGACCAGTTTTGCAAAAAATTTTAATGTTCATTGAATAACTCGGCAACACGACAATTGTAGGTCCTTGGATTTCCGTGGATGATGCCAATTAGTCCTATCTATGACAGTAGAGACTAGTGGTGGGTGGCGTTCTTGATTCCGCTCAGGTCACGTAGTTGTGCCCCCACCTCCGACAGACCACAGCAACATCAACGATACAACTACACTTGTGGTCAGCCCTCCATGTGATAATGCAATCAAAGCCCCCTGTGGTGATAATAATACGTAGCGTGTGGCGCGGCCCACTTGGTATGCTTGGACTCGCTCGATAGTGATCTGTCCACGAACTATATTGTGCTCTGGCTTGAATATCACTTACAATATTCAACCCCTAAAATTTTTGTGGTCCAGATACATCTAATGCCAACACGGACAATCAAGTAAGTCGATGGTTTCATACCCTCTAATAATGCTTCATGCGTGACATACTGATATGAGTACGGGAATGCCCTACTTACGTTTCCGATATAATAAGGTTGAGGTGCGTAAGTTGACCCTTTTTTTGGTGACTCAAGGATACAGTCGAGACACCTTCGATTGTAAGCATTACCCCTGTGTATGTCTAGTATCAGTGCGTTTATTTAGGCTTGCTCGGTGTACGCCGAGGAACGCATCGATGCGCCTTACTGTCTCAGAAGATTAAAAAGGCTGACCACATAGTACCACTGGATCGAACTGCATAAAAACTCGACCTTGGCAACCTATCTCTTGCTATCTGAGTTTTCGGTGTCTTGCATTACACACTAGCCTCATGTTCTTCTCCAAGGCTTTATGTACCTTCATCCCTACTGGCACTGTCGGTTGCCGGTGCATTTCTCAATGCCCCAAACAGCAGAACAATGACCTCCCTCAGTAAATGCAAATGCAACTAATGGTGTTGAGGCCACCGAGCGCGCGCAATTGCTATGCGCGAAGGCACGTTTAGCAGGCGTGGTGCCTCTATTAGCGTCGCCAATGCTACAGTCATATACACTGCTCAAGTCGGAGTTGAAAGCCTTGCAACCGAGTGTGAGTTCATTCACCACTAGCAGCTTCCTAGAATTGGGGCTTTTCAGACACTCTCCTTGTTGACACTGGTGTGTCGATGCCAGTAACAAGGCCTACGTTCGCAGAAGTATGAGCCACAACACAGGCAACTCTGTTGCAAGTCTCATTATTTGCATCCAAAATATTGAGTTCATTCTCCTTCCATTTTGTTTTATACAGTGCTGGGAACTTCAAGGGAAAATAATATATTGATACGATTTCCCTTGGTAACAGGTTGACTATCTCTGCGCAATCAATTGGTATTGCCAGCTCATCTTAGCATTTCAAGCAGTTGCATGTTGATGGTATTCTTGGCGACTGACTTGACCAACGGGATTGTTGCCAACACAAACATGGTCCCAACTGTTGTCGATGATTTCTACAGTCGGTGAGTCATCGGGAATGCTGTTCTAGGGGTCTATTACATTTCCGCCTCGGATTCAACCTCTGGATTATATTTGGTGGCGATGATAGTTCTGTTATTACTGGTCCTGTCAACTACGTACCCATTACGAACGCCTCACCCGCAAGCAGATATTGGGGGCATCGACCAGTCCGTCTCGTAAGGGGACAAAATTATCCTTCCATCCAGATCTTCGTTGACACAGGTACAACTTTCATTCTGATTACGAGCGGTAGTGAAGTTCACTTCACTTCTGGAACACCCATATATCCCACCCTTTCTTCACAGATGCGTTCTCAGCGTATCATTCTGCCACGGGTGCCACTCAGAGCGGGCCTCACTATTTCCCAGTCTCAGTACAACAAGCTCCAGGTTCTGACTTTCCACATCGGCTGCCAGCTTTATGATCTCAGCCCAAATACTAAATTTTCCCCCGCTCTCGATGTACCTTGTAGTCGCCAATATTGGGAGTAAATTTGGCTCGGGCTTTGACTTCATCAACGGATATACCTTCCTGTACGTTTTCGCACATACTTTTTGAGGTATGGCTTTAACTTCCCTGCATTGAGCGCTTCAACTAGCGTATTATTTATTAAGGCTTGGCTAGCCGATACCACTGGACCCGGTTGTTGCTTTTTTTTCCTGAGACGGCAACTGACAAAATCTCCCCCGGCACAGCACGTGGTAGTGGGGATTTCACCCAAGGGGAGGAAAGAAAGTGTTAAGTCTACCCAGGGGAAATGCGTTTACGCACACTCGCATGCGGCAGAGTAGTCTTAATACTTCGTCGGGCATCTCCCGCGCCCTGGGGGCCGACGAGGGGTAATACTACCCGTTGTTGCTTTTGTTATTGGACTTGGCTTTGATAGAGGGAACACACTTCTGGTGGTTACCCCTGGAAAAGTATTTTTCGGCAGTAGTCGTAATGTTCGGATACTGTTGGCAGGTTGATGCTGCTCAAGTGCTGAACGTCTTAACCTACCAACCCTCACTATTAGAGGAGAAACCATTCATACTTTCACATCTGAGGGTGAAGCGCGGACCCATGGCCTCACTGGTGATATCGACCTCGCCTATTATAATGTGTCGAGTCTGGAACCAATTTGGCACAAGGCGATCCTGATCATTGTTCCGAGTTCTTGGCGTCACTACCACGTGTTTTGAATAGAAGAAATCTGCCGCGTCCCTGTCTAGGTCATTATGAGTCTATCATGATGCACACTATGCGCCGTTTCGAAAGGCTGGATCGCTTAACCTGAATAATATGTCAACGTCGATCATCACGGTCCATACGTGCTGGCAACGGCATTAACCCGTCCGCCATCCACTAGCCAGACTGCGCCGTTCACATATGCACCAGCACGTCCTGCGAGAAATAGTATGCAGCCTGCCATGTCAGACAATGTACCGACGCGTCCGAGAGGGACGGTCCGAGCGAGGATGGCAGGCGTGAATAAATCTGTGTTGGTCATTTCTTGACTTCCCGGTCAGACATTCCAATGAATCCAAGTGTCCCCAAAACTCACCGCTTGGCCAGACCCCGGGCTACGGCGTGGCCAATGCATCAGGTTGTATCCCTCGCAGAGATACGTGTACTTACACATAAAACGTTGCTCCTGATATTCCAATCCGCCAGAATATTCGCCATCAGTCTCCCTAAATGAGTGCACGCCTGTTTCGCCAACGTGTAGGAGATTGTTAGCACTCGTGCATCTACTCGAAATGACCCTGAGGATGATATCGTGATGACCTGGGACGTAACCTGAGGCAATCCAAGCACTGCACTTGACGTTGATGAGGCTGCACAGACTGTAGTATCTTAGGGGAAACAATTAAGCATGCAACGGCGAATGCAGGAAACACACAGCGCTGACCAGGTGAATCATCACTCTCCGCTCCAGCAGAAATCCCTTGTGTCTCTGGCTCGTGGGTTGATGTTTGTCTTGCAGCAAAGAGGGGAGGAAGGGCACCCCGCCGCAGGTTGCCGAGATGTAATAACTCGAGAAATGCGATTGTAGTGTAATATTGTGCAGTGACGTTGGTCCCAAATGTCTCCGCAAAGTCCGAAGGGTCTCCGGTATTCCAAAGGACGTCTTGGAGAGCTTTGATGGATGGTGGTCCTCCAGTGGTGTCGTCCAGTGGAGAAGGAAGGCGGGAAGGAAGTAGATTTCTTGCTATTCCCGCATTGTTGACGAGAAGGTCAATATAGCCGTGGCGGGCCTTTATTGTCTCAACGATGGCGGTTAATGATTCCCGAGAGGTGATATCCCCTTGAAGTGGAATAATGTTGCCATGTTTCTTGGCACGGAAGCAAACAGTTAGGGGGGGCTACCGAAGACGGGATCATCCGACAAGGCTTACATTGTGCTCTGATGCAGCCTTCTCCAAGACATAGAGGCGTCTACCGATTATATAGACAGTTGCGCCGTTGTGCTCTAGCGCTTTCGCGATGAGGAGCCCTATGCCTAGTAGTATCGCAGCACCCCAATATCAGTAAACACGACCCCGGCGAGAAATGGTCGTGAGAGGACAGACCTGTTCCACCCCCGGTGACCACCGCCACTTGTCCTTCTACGCCGAAGAGGACTTTCGGGTCGGTCGCACTGTTATCCATAGCGAGATCTGGGACGAAGGTGGGAGGCTTGACAAGGTGCTCTCCTTTATAAATAGCAAGATGGGTCCTCGGCTCAGAACATCACAGCACGCCACGAGCAATTTTTCCTGACAAATCCCATCAGTTCTTGACTATGTACGGGAACCCGGCACTGCTTCTACCAAGGAAATGACTGAGTGAACATACGATCCACCCTGACGTCGCAAAGAGCAACAGATACGAAAGTTATGCGACGCTGTCCCCGCCCGTGGTGCTCAGGCTGTTCTTGCATTCCTCCTTGAGCATGGATCCCGAGGATATCCGTCTTATTGTTCCAGTGATCAGATGTCAGTTACGATTCATTCTGTCAACTTGCATGGTCGACGATTTCCCCACAAAAGCTACACCCAAGATAAGGCATCCGCCATTTTTGACGAAGTTTCGATGGATCAACTATGCTTGTCCTGTCTAGGAACGAAGATATGATTTAAATGGAGAGCCAAAAATCCATAAGACGAGTGAAGTTTCTCAGGACTTCGGAGGCGTGCGGTAAAGGTGCACAATGCTAGTCGACATGGTGGTCTTCCTGAATCGTACTCTTGCGGTGGAGAGACGGTGGAGAAAACTCCAGTCCACCAGTAGGTTCTAAATGAACGGATTCATTGAACTTGTTTGTGCGTGCTTCGATCTTTGAAGTCATTCAACTGATTACCTAGAAAGCTGCAAGCTGATCCGATCCTAGGCTTCCCTTGATTAATGTACAGCAAGGAGCTAATTGGACATTTTTAAGTCGTTGATCAGTGTCGCTCGATGACCGTCACACTTGGCGGAAAGGAAATAATCGAGTCTCTGACGATGGGCCGAGGAACAAGAAGAAACAACATGCCAAATTACATAGACCTTACTTGACAACGCGCCATTCTTCCTCAAAATTTCCTGACGATTATGTTGGATGCCGCGGCTCTTGCTCGTGTCTTCCGCTAGTAACCCCTCGGACCTCTGAATTCATGACGGAAGACGTAGACGTCCAAAGGATCGGGATTACGGCGGTGCCGAACACAGGTTGATCAATGGCATAATGACCTGTATATAATATAGGTATCTCACGAACAGACCAAGTAAACACTTCAAGCCTTGTATTTTCGTAGGAACGACTCGCACCATGGTAACCTAGCAAGCACTACCTTCGTTGTCTCGAGGTTGGTAGCAGTGCATACCACGTTATTCATGCTTGCCGACTTCACGATAGAGGATCGCCGCGGACAGAACCAATGGTTCCAGTTCTATAGTGTAGAATGGGGTAATGGAGTCCCCCCCACCCTTGTAGTATGGATACGACGGCTCATGGTAAGGAACAGCATCCAGCATTGTCACAACGCTATGGAATGCGACAGCAAGTCAATCAAATAAAACCTTTTGAATCACTACGCACAACTGGAGATCTACTTCAGAATTGGCAATAGGTCCTCTCCACGTTAATCACAGGAGAGGTAAGAAAGTTCACGATAACAAAGGAAAAAAAACTCACAGTAATCAAGCAAACCGCGACAGGAGAAGTGACGTGATCGATAATCGCATTTCCAGCAGTCGTGACTAACGAGGTCGTCATGGTGCGCAGTAGCATCTATCACACATACACACACCGAGCATAACTTACGCATACTAGAGAATAGAAAGAAGGGCAAAAGTGATCTGTAGTATCCCGACCCAGGATGGATTATGATCGAAAACAATGAAAAGATGAAGAACAACTAACCTAGTATAGGGAAAACAATCAACTCACGCACCAACCAAGCCTGCATCTTCACGGACCACACCCGTCCTCTTCTCAACATCATGGAAAAATTGAAGAGCCTTGCGCGCCTTCTGGTCAAGTTCTTCCGCATCCCTCACTTCCTTGCCTCTTTCCTCCATTGCCGCTCGGAAACGTTCCCGGAGGTCCCACGATGCTAACCGCAACACCTTGCGCGTCTCACGGCTGACACGTCCGGCATGTGCATTCACAAAAGTCTCTTGCTCTGTGGCATTCCCCTCCACCCTGACCAGCGAAGCACGTATGCGACGACCGACGGTTCGTGGTATCGAGTTCGGCAGCTCGAGGATAAAGTATGCAGTGGCTCCAATGACAACGGCTCCAGCGATGGGTGCCACCCATTTCCTCGCTGATTCATCGGCAAAGAGCTCAGACAGACGCACAATGCCATCAAGGAGACCCCGAGCACCGATGGCCTTACCGCCTACCATGGTCAAAGCACCCATGCCAACAGACAGGACACTGAGCGCTGTGGGATAAGTCTCGCTATCCTCATCTTCCGTCTTCCCACTTCCGAAATGAACAACCAGATGGTGGTTGAAGTCGAAGATATCGCTGAATGTAGTCTCGAGCATGTCAGAGCGCTGCACAAGACCAATTCCGAGGTTGTAAACACCACCTGCAACGACAGCACTGGCTGTCGCCGAGCGGCAGCGATGGAGGCCACCCTTCTTGCCTGGACGGACGCTGAACATGGCCTCAGGAACAAATACCCGACGTGAACGCTCGACTCCCTGCGGGAGGTACTCATTCCCTAGGTCGCCTACTTTCACAACTCTGGCTGTGGTCGCGGCACGGGCCTCCGTCTCTGCCAGTTTGACCGCTGCATCCAAGCTCGCGAGAAGCGCCTGGCGCACATCCCGTGCGTAATCCCAGATCCCAAATATGCCATGGTACGCTGGGAAACTAATGAAGTGGTCAACACCGGGCTGGCCCAGCGCCACTCGCTCTAACGCAGCAGTAAGGACAGCCTTTGTCCTCTCGCCAGTTTCTAAGGCACCCTCTTCTTCTACAACTTCCAAGGCATCCTCCAGGGCATCGCGGCTGTTCTTCATCTTTTCCCAGACTGGCTTTGATCGCAAGAGGTCATCCTTGGCCCGATCAATGTCCGACTGAGCCACAATCGCGTTTGCTCCAACCAAAAGATCAATATCCGTCAACAGGTTGGAGAGATACGTCGAAGCAGGCTGGAGTTTGGATTTTGATCGCTTGACCAGAACGAAGGAGCGAAGGGACGACTCCAAGTCGTCAAATGCAGGGTTGGCTGTATAGGGACGAAGAGCGGCGGCGGAGTCAACGAAGTGGACGAGATCTGCTGCATCTTCGTATGTACGAGGGCTGAATTCTTTGATTTGTTCCATTACGAGCTTCCTGCACTTCTCCTTATTCCTGATCTGCTCGAATTTGTTGACGACGATGAAGACATATGCTTTCTCGTTGCTCGCGCTCCAAAGAAAGTCCTTCGCAGAAAGCGTGAAGTGATTCTCGGCCGATACGACGAATACCACGACGTCAATCTCTTCCTGGCGAGCGAAGACGGCAGTTGTCTGCCAGCTATCGCGGTTGAGACCAGGGGCGTCGATGAGTGAGATATCGACGACTCCATTATTTAATAAGGACTCTGATGGAACCCTGCTGTCCGCCAGGTATACCTTGAACACCGGCTGAGTACCCTCATTGTCTGTGACAGTAGACTCCAAGTCTGCCAAAGAGGCGCGACTAAACGTTGACTCGTCGGAGATAGAGTAGGATACGCCATCTTTGAGAATATGAACCTCTTCAACGCCATTGTTTTCCGATGCGTCATGCACTTCGCAGAATGCGGTTGTGCAAGGTTGCTGATCAACAGGCATGACCTCCCGTCTCAACAGGGCATTAACAAAGGTTGATTTTCCCGAATTCAAGTCGCCTGTGACCAGGACTTTGGAAGAGGTGTCCAGAACACGGAGGCAGAGCTTATCCATGTGTTGGATGGCAGAAGCAATCCGCTCATCCAATAGGTTGGCGATGGAGCCCCTTTCGAGGTGCGAGACGAGAGCTGCGGGAGAAGTTGAAGCGCCATGGGGACCGAGCTTGAGATCAAGGCGAAGAATGTTGAAGTCCCCGCACTTTGATGGCGATAGTTCTTCGTCGTCGCTTGCGACCTTGTCATTCTCCACAACGGTCAACTCCGACGCTGGTTCTCCCAATTGCTCTTGAGCATCCGAAATTGAAGCCAGCGTGACTGAGCAAGTCAAACCCTTCCGATTTGGGGTATAGAGAACATCGGTTTGGTTGTCGGGATCGTCTGCGAAGGAGAGAGAGCGGCGGATGGAGCGGCGAGGCTTTTTTGGTGAGACATCGTCTCCGGAACGCTCCTGAAGTGTAGGATATCTGACAACCCACTGGTTCTTGTTGAAGTCGCGGAGGCTCCCAAGGATGTGTTTGGACGCATCTAGAGCAACGAGGAGGCTGAGAAATGAGATGAGCGAGTGAGTCTGAGGAGAATAGAATTTCATACCGATCCTTCTGCTCGATATATGCCTCTTGGACGTCCTCGACCTTGAGGTGTCTCTCGCCGCCATGGGGCAGGGGAGATTCTTTTCCGAGACCCATCGATGCTGGAGCTCGAGATTGACTACAATGTCGCTCTAGGCGGACGGTGGTGACAAGCGAATGTTTCGGTAGTAAAACTCGGAAACCAACGTGAGACCCATCATTAGTCAGCGGGACAAGTCTTCCGAATTTATTCGTACAAGGTGATAGTAACAAGCTACATGTATCCCTACAGGTAATCGTTGGCTAGGAGGTATTCGGTGATGGTCTTGACCGCCTGGGTCACATCACATTCGTCTGTTCTAATATGGACTTCCGGATTTTCAGGAGGCTCGTAAGGAGCGGATATCCCAGTAAATTCTGGCAGCCAGCTTGAGGCACTTCGCAATTCATTCGGAGGCAATGTCGCTCACCTGTGATTTCCCCAGCACGAGCCTTTTTGTACAAGCCTTTGGGATCGCGCTGCTCTACCACGCTCAAGGGTGCATCGACGAAGACTTCGACGAAGGCCAGCTTAGCTGCTTCATGGAGATCACGAGCCGTTTGTCGATCCACACGATATGGTGATATGAATGCAGTGATAGTGATGCAGCTCGCATCTGTGAAAAGCTTGGCTACCTGGGTAGATCAAAAGGGACGATCAAAATGTGTAGGTCGAATGCTATCCTTGCATGACACTTGCCTCTCCGATCCGCCTGATGTTCTCCACTCGCGACTGTTCATCAAAGCCGAGATCTTTATTAAGACCAAACCGGACGTTGTCGCCATCCAGGCGGTACGCAAACTTGCCCTGGTGCAACAAAGTTTGTTCCAGGGCACAGGCGATGGTGGACTAATGAAAAGATCTATCAAATGAAACGGCCATCGGAAGAGGGCATATAGGTCACCTTTCCGCTAGCGCTCAGACCCGTCAACCAGATCGTTACTCCTTTCTGCTTCAATGATTCCGATCTTTCTCCAGGACTAATAGAACCTGAGGAAAGTGAGATGTTGGTGATAATCACCGATGGATTTGTGCACACACCTGGATGGAAGGTGATGTTGGTCGCCATTGGTGGACTACGGTACACGGTTGGTTCCTCCGGGTATTGTAGAGACCAAGGAAGACACCTTTCCGATGACGTCCGAGTCTAAACAGGCGTTGAGATACATGAGATCGTTGGTACGATCCCACAGGATAATCTCGCAACTGCCAGCTAACACGCTGATAACGAATCATGTGTGTATGGCGTGCTTTCGGTGAATTCCGCTCGCTATCGACACCAGAACAATAGCGCCGTCATAGAATGCATACGAAAACACCACTGTCGGGCTCCATAAACCCGCTCAAGGTAAGCCCTTTTGATCTTTGCCATTCAACTGACGTCTGCAGTTGCGAATTTAAGTGACCTTATAGTAGCATATTCAAGGCTTTACAGGTGGTCTGGAGATACTGCGATTACTGGTAGTACCGTTGCTCGTGCTGAGTATCTGCAGCTAGCCGCACTCCTTCGAGTCACGTTGAGTTCACGTCGCCGCCGCTCGTCGTGCTGCCCTTGCTATCCCGAACGTGCGACTCGCGGTGCCCAGGACCTCGATGTCGTACTTCCGTGGTTGGACGACGAACCCTCGGGCAGCTCGATTTCATTTGTTGCAGGTGAGTTTTCCGTCCTGAGCTCTACTTAACGCGATCTGACATTCTTGTCATCGTTTCCAGTCCTCTTCGTAACGTTTTTGATACTTGGCACGTCCGTGCAGCGTACGCTCGAGCAGTTCGAGCAGTTTCCTACGGCATTTCACTCCGTCTTGCAGCGCTACTAGGTAAGTTTGGCGATTTCGAGTTTGTTTGGTGCATTCTGACGACTAGCCTTGTGTTTTTAGTCATTGTAGTGACCTGCGCGTACTCAATGCCTTTGCATAGCTCCTAGTAGGGCTATCCAACCTGCCCATACACACCCTCGTGCCCCCAACGTGTGCGTCCACACCAAATTGTCGCGTTCGATGTTGCTCTCAGCACCTTGCACTGCCACTGCCACACAATACCAGCTCTTCCTCGAGTGGCACGCTGTGCACTTCAGGTACGTCTCTCCTTCTGTTTTCCATTGTACCGATCGTCTTTACAGTAAAATTTCGCTTGCTTGAACCATGGCGTATGCTGTCGTGTTGCTGTCGTTGACCTCACAGGGCCTCGTTTCTGGATCACCTTCCAGCACAGCCACCCTGTCGATGTCTACCACCTTCATCACCTCATTCGTGCCCTCTGCCATTATGATGATGTTCCCTGATCCCCAGTCACGCTTTTCTAGTGCAGCCCTTCTGGGACGTTCTTCAGGATATATTGGATGAATTCGCGGTGACCCGTCAGCTCCATTCTATTAAAATATGCGAATAAGCTTGGGTCATCTGGAAGGGCACTGCCGGGCTGCTAAATTTCCATGTTGTGATTCCATGCGAGATGTGCAGATGACCTCTAGCTGAGGACAATAAAATCCTTCTTCCTCTCTCCATACAGCATTGGCAAATTCATGTCCAGAAGACCCATCAGCGCTCAGCTGAGTACTGCATCGTAGACATCAGATCGTTTCCCACCTTTCAACACATATGTTGCCCTATCACAAAGCTGTGGGAAAGGCACCATCCATCTTAGAGACTTCATTGACAAATTGTTCACGCAACATCCCATAACTACACAATGAAAACCATTGTCTTGTGAACGTGGACCAAAAAACAACTTGACTACATTGGGAATCGTTAAAAGTATCTGCAGGTTCTGGGGACAGACAGACTTCATCTTAATTTATAGCATCACTTCTTCACAATAGGTACCACTCACACCTCTTAGTATGACATTTTCATGTGGACAATTCTTACACGCTATTGTTGAAAGCTATCTTACATTAGAGAACAGCTGAGCTTATTTCACGCTGTAAACAAGGTGATTCAAATTAACGATGGCACCCATAACGCTCTGCTCATCTGCGCTGTGTTCATCTGACCCGCCCTCCAAATCTCCTTCGTCTCCCTCGACGGTGTCACCCTCGCTCTCGAGAGGTCGCACGTCCGCAGGGAGGAACATATTCTTTTGCACGATCGACTCACTGAGGTTCTGTCAGTCAAGTGGCCATATACCATACGTCTGAAAGAGGCTTGACTAGCTCCATGAGTGGTATGTGCTCCGAGGGCATTGGTAGTGCCTCTACAAATTCATCACCAGAAAGATGCAAGAACTGTCCAGCACTATTTCTTATATGGTTACTTACTCTTTTGAAAGTAGGATGATTTATCTTTGGGCTCCACCTGGGCGGTGGGTCTGGGACGTTTTTCTTTTGTAGGTCCAAGCAATTGCACCTGCCTAGGAAGCACTGGCATATATGTGACAGGTATTTGGGAAACTCGCAAGAACTGACGAAAAACGAATCATATTCGTTGTCTCTACATCGCTCCTCGAGGATAAGCGACCACAGTCCATTGATATTAATCCGCCTGCCTGGTAGTGTGTGATGTTACAACTAAGAACGTACCATTCTATGGCTAATGGGATCATTCCCGAGCCTGTCATTTCAGAGGTTGGCAGGCACACCACCCCGGTATTCTTCCTCTGCACTTTTTCACAGCAAATAAAGAGAAGCGCCGTGACTGTTTGAAGGACAAGAAAAGTTCATTAGTGGAGATACAACATTGTCATGGTCGCACAAGAAACCTTTCACATTAATAAACCAGTCGTTGGTCGTAGTGTCGTTTAAAGATAACTGTGGGTCGTAAGGTATTCGAAGATGCTCTTGACGGACTCTGTCACATCGCATTCGGCTGTTCTCAGATGAATCTCCGGGTTCTCAGGGGCTTCATAAGGTAGAGATATCCCGGGGAAATCTAATGGTCAAAATAAGATGCATTGCGATCATCATGGACAGCGACATCGCTTACCTTGGATTTCTCCATCATGAACCTTCTTGTACAATCCTTTCGGGTCACGCTGCTCTACAACACTCAGCGGCGCATCCACAAAGACCTCGATAAAGCCCAAACCGGCCGCTTCGTGAAGCCTGCGGACTGCTTCCCTGCCGACACGAAATGGTGATATGAAAGCAACCATAGTGATACAGCATGCATCAGTGAATAGTTTCGCCACCTAATGGACCCCCATCAATACTCGCCTTGACTGCCATCTACACACAACGTACCTCCCCAATGCGTCTGACGTTTTCTGTCTGTGATATCGCGTCAAAGGCAAGATCTTTGTTGAGGCCAAGTCGGATATTGTCACCATCTAGACGGTAGGTAAACTTTCCTTGGTGCAACAGTATTTTTTCGAGAGCGCAAGCGACAGTGGACTAGTAAGAAATTATGAGCATCTACCTTACATATGAATCGTCCAGAAGGAGATAACCTTGCCACTAGCACTGAGACCAGTGAACCAAATAGTGACTCCCTTCTGCTTCAGTAATGTCGTTCGCTCGCTTGCACTGACAGAACCTGGGAATTGTCAAACGGAATCGACAGTCGTTAATAGCCCTACAGACCTGGATGGAAGGTGAGGTTACTGGCCATGGGTATACACTGATTAGGAGTCAAAAGAGGCCTTTCACTGCAGAAGCGACGAACAAAGGTATCGCTCAGATCGACCAAGTGGCTCGGCGTTCTATGACTCGAATTCCGCATCAACCGCCCATTTGCGAATCGTGGTGAAATAATTGATAACCGGACCTTGCAACTCCCTTCACTGGGGAAAAAAGGAAATTATGTGACGCACGGATGTGGCACAGATGTGTGGATTAGTTGTAGATGTGTCAGAAATCATAGCCATATCCGTCTGACGTAGAATTCCATACGGATGGAATCACTCGAAGGATGTCCGAGGCTTATTCTACATAGATTCGTCTGATATCCTACCCCACCTATAGTTTTCTTCAGTGTGACGGCCACAGCTGTGATAACCGTTACATAATATTACATATTATGTAATATAGTGCTGGGCCCGGATGTTCGCACCACCGACTCGAGCCACTATAGGCTAGTAGCTGCTCGGGATTCTTTCCTAGCACTCTTGAGTCGCAATCAATGATTTCATTGTTCCATGGCAACAGGTAGATGGCAAATAGGTAGCTGACTACAGTCGTACGACGCCAGCCTTGCATTTTCTCCGTCAATGTCTGCCAGCAGCAGCAACACCACTCGTCTCAATGCAGCAATTGCCACCCTCGAGCACCTTGAAAACGACTTTGGGAACTTCAAGGGCCAATGTGAGACGAAGCTCCAGTTACTGTACAACGAAAACAAGCTGGTAAAGGCAGAAATTGCACAGCTAAAAGCGAAGACAGAGGAGATGGGCGAGCATTGTAGTCGGCTTGAAGAAAGGGCTGGGATTGTTTATGTCAATGATCTCGATAATGGAGGTGAATGAGAGCAAGGAGATGACGGAGAAGCAACTGAACCTGCACACGGTGTCAATGAAGAGGGAGAAGATGAAGTCTCGAAAGCAAACCAGGCCGCTTTGAAATCAAAAATATTCCGTGTGCGTATTGTCCCAGCTTGTATCATTCTCCTCACTGAATGAATGTGTGATCTGTACAGGATATAATGGCGGAGAGTTTCAAGACTTTGATGGGCGTGAAAAAACTCGATGGGAACACGCTACCTGGATATCCCATGGGTATTGGAGAGGATACAGATATGTGGCCACGTGATCCTGCAACCAGGAAGAGACTGTTGCGTTTCAACTGGAGAGCTGGCAAGCAAGACGATGCTATCAACTCAGATGGAATTCAGAAAGTTGCTGACAGAATACGCACCATTGGACCACAGATGGGAACAACGGCTGCAACAACGCTGGAAAACATTCTTCCTGGGCACACTGAGAAGGCAGTCCATGCCAAGTACATGCGCATGGCCGCCGAGTACCGGAAAGCAGACAAGAAGCGAAAGCGCACGGACAATGACGATGTAGAGATGATTGTTGACGAGGGCCTGGATCGTGCACATATGAATTCTCGTGTCCAATCTGTAAGTCAGCTGTAAACGAGCCTTTGAATCTTACCATTGATTGTGCATCAGAAACTAGAGGCGAGGAAAAGAAAGCGCACATCAGAAGAATGTGATCTGAAATGGAAAGATCCAAAATATGATACTGCTTTTATCCTGAATGCAATGTCGGATGATGAAGACGATCCGGACCGACGCCCAAGCGAGCCTCGTACCTTCATCTCGATTGAGCCAGAATGGCGGCATCCACAGGTAAGTTGCAATACCGTACCACAAATACTGTGACTAAAATCACCTGTTTACAGCTTTCTGAACTCTTCATGGCGATAGATGCAGTGCGAGACCCACGACCTGACCAGGCAAGGTTGGCCACAACACGTAAGCGCTCTGATGAAAAGAAGAAGGGAGAACCACCACTGTCACGGACACTAGCAACACGCATATGCTCGTGGATGGTTAAACCTGAACTTCTATTGCAGAATCCTGGGTGGTTTGAGTGTGGAAGGGTGGCGCACAGTGGTTCAGCTTGGGGTGATGAGGAGCCAAAGGAGCTGTTAAAAGATCGGAAGGGGAAGGGGAAAGCATCGAAGAAGCTCGTCATCCGCTTGCCACCAAGAGCCAACGATGGGGAAGCAAGCACGGGTGCAATTCTGGCAGCGAAGACCAAGATTGGGGAGATTCTAGATGGTGTTGATGATGCGGACACGTTATTTAACTAATGTTGTAGCTGTGCAATGCTTATCTTGGTCTTGTAATGTCCTCTTGTCTCAGAGCCAGTCGTCATCTGCTTCAAGCCCAGTGCGATCACACGTCACAGCAATCCAGAGAGGTATGGATCCAGGCTGTGCATACTCGTCGTCAGGTACAGGGATGATTGTCAGCGCACATGAGAGTGTGTCGGATGAGACAATCTGAATGGGCCCAAATGAATTTGCATGCACAGTAGTTGTGCCAAGTTCAGTTGCACTATACATTCAGCACACGAGACTGTGTCTGCACGAACAGATTGGAAGACTCACAATAAATCCCATGGCATAAGGGGTATAGTTGCATCAACCATGCACTTCTGAATAGCAGATATGTGGATGATATGGTCCTGCCTTGGAGGGAGGTGTACTCCGAAATGATAAAGGATCTTGCAAGGCTGTGCGTGTGTGCCACTTTTGATAGTAACTCCTGCGAACTGGTCTGCATCAGTCCTCGTTGCCATTGCTGACCCAAATCTAATGCCATCTTTGATAATGAATGGGAGAACTCTCGTAGACCGTGCTGCAAAAAGAATATTTGTTCCCAGTTCAGTTGTCATATCGTCAACAATCCTGAGATCCGGGTACTCGTTTTGGAGGTATGCAACGATTAGCTGATATATGACCGGGTGTTCGAGGCTCCGTAAATTTGAGAACTTCTCCTTACCCGAAGACTTGGGGGTGATAATGGCAGCTGCTCACATACAATGTTAGAATTCCCACTAAGAATGTGCGACATACGGGACATGAAATGAGCAATCTGATTGCGCAACGTCCCTCGATCAATGCCCTTCTGGTTCATGGCACGTTGAACCACTTTCTGCTCCTTGACGTCCGCATTTGATGGAAGTGATATTGCCTCACAGGAGCCGACGACAAATGTTAATACATTGACTGAATTGAAGATGACACTTACTAGCTCATACAGGCGGTGTTTTTCAACCCAGTCACGCGCCAATGAATATTCCATCTCACTTCCTGCATGTCCGTTGAGGTTCACACCCTCTAGGACACCATTGAAGCGTTCGAAGCCAAATAACCATGTCGTGTAAGCCGGGCCGTATTGCCGGAAAACAACAGAGTAATGCATGGCAAGATGGCTGTTTATTGTTTGATGGACACCCAGAGATTGCAAGCCTTGACAATATAGCTGCAGATAGGACTGCCCGCGATCAACATCGTCAATGGAGATCGATCTACTTGCCAATATACGCTCAGAGACAGACAGGTACAATGCGAGCTTGTAGATTCGTTGCAGATCACGTTTGAAGGCTGGCCGAGTCTTGGCATTGGCAGGAATAAGTGGTGCAGATGATTGGATCTTGCCACTGTGATCACGCCAGCATATCCAGAGTACGAAAGGTAGGACATTTCCAAGCCGTCGCCATTGATCAGCCTTGGGAAGCGTGTGGTCATCGTCAAGCTTGCGAAGGTATGAGTATTATGTATAAAGTACTTGAATCAACGAAATAACATGCGTTCTTGGGTAATCAACCAATGCCAGATGGCCAAATAATCTGGTCAATTGTTGTTTGGTAAAGCTCCCAGCCTGTTGAGTTCAGGAGATATCCCGCAGTAATTACATCATACAGGAACCGCTTGATGAGCGCTACGATCAATGCAACACATATAAGCCACATGGAACATTGAAAGTTGAATACAGTACCATAAAAGTTATGCATGAAGTCAATTGGTGAGCGCCGAGCAGGTAACCAACCAGGCAGATCATTGAAAACGGAGTATCGGACTCCATGTCTATCGAGTATCTCTTTCCGTTTATTCTTTGTTGTTGCCAACTTTGACTGGTATGCATGGGCGAGTTGCTTCCAGTCATCTCGCATCCGAAAGTCTGGTGGAAATAGAAATGATCAATCAGCAAAGCAAGCATGGGAACACTTGCTCCCAATATCATAAGCCGTTGGAGAGTCAATATCACACAGTTGGATGAAACAAAGATTACATGGGTGCGTCTTGTGACTGTGTCCTGCCGTCCCTGTGGCTTTGCGGGTTGCTGGAACATCTGAGTTCTCACACAGCACTCCAACGTGGACTTCTCTTAAGTGTCTGTACCCATACACCCGCATCTGCATCCCTTTGAGTCAAGTCCATCTCATAAGATAATATTCTCGTGTATATCATCATCCTGAACTTACCTTTGTAAAGAGCATGAATATCATTTGTCAGAGGCTCCAGGCAGTGATTGAGATTCTCAAGACTGGGCTCTTTTGGCCCTGGGATGACAAGTGCGAGGTGAACATTTTGGGTGAGGAATCTGACCGAGCGGTGTAAGTTGTTGAACGAGACATAAACTGCACCAGCAGAATGAGGTCGGTTGTCTGTGATACCAAACCTTGCGACGTGTTTAGTATATTGCTACAGGGTGTAGTCATGGATCGAGTAAATGAAGAGTTACCAATCAATATTGATCCTCAAACCAAGGCCAACGTCGCATGAAAAGAGCGAACGACGAGATCCAGGGGATTCCTCAACGTCCTGGACAGTACCATCAGGCAAATAGATCCGCTTGAGACCAACTTCAAGGCGTGTCCATTCGGATCCATCATATATGTCACATAGCCGCTCATCGGAGGATAGTGGTTGTCGTGGTTCTTTGTCCTGAGAGGTGTCCCGCATCGCTCCGATGAAGGTTGGTCGCAATAGAAAACGCTGTATTGCCTTGATGAGTGAGCAGTATACCAGATATTTCACAGGGACGCGCTTGAGTTGCACGTCGTCGGTCCGAGAGTTAGTACTACACTCGCGTTTAGTGCGGTATACTGTCCCCTTGCACCGTGGAACCTCGCACTGTGGTGATTCAAGTGCATCGATGTCCTTCGTGGTGTAAGTCTTGTAGCACTGGTCACATATAGGGATCTTCGATATGAAATCGTCAACTTGCAAGCCTAGGTGCTTCTTCACAGTTGCAACCGAACGCCGTGGGACAGGGAATGTCGGTAGTACACCACACAGCTCAATAAGATCCAGGCCATCTTGCAACTGATTCGTCGCTTCTGATACAGTGGATGATCCAATGATCTGGGCGACTGCGACTTGAAGATAGAGAAGCCGAACTGGCGGTGTTTGCTGAAATGCTGGCACTAATTCTTGAAGGTCCTCATCTTGAAAACATGGGCCTTCATGTAGATCGGGAGGCCTGCCGGTGGTGGGACTATGCTGTGGACACGAAACATCAGACAGGCCCTGGCCTTGCAAATCCTGTTGTAGTTCATCGGGTTCTACTGATGGTGCCCGATCGTCCGATAATTCAGGGTCGGATGGATATGGAAAGTCATGGTCGGCCCACTGGAAGTCACCAGACACATCTGAATGGCTGTCGTCGAGCGGCTCTTGCAACGGGAGAATGCCCCGGTCCTGTGAGACAGCAGGCCTGTCATCGCAAAACACCTCCTCAGGTTGGTCACAGCTTTGGGCGTTGCCTTGAAGTTGATGATCCTCAAGGCCCGCCAGCTGCAAGTTCACCATCACAGGGGGTATCTGTACAGTGGAAGGGGTTACTTACCGCATGAAGTGGGCGGCAGACTGAACCGGCAAGTGCATTTGTTGACTTTGGTAATGCCGCCGCATCTGAATCACGTTTCCGATGTCGCCAGCGAGTGCGAGGTGCGACCATCGTTTGCCCAAGTACTGTGTTGCGGCATACAGTGCATATGCATGGTACAAGCGATGTCTGATTCAAAGTAAACAGGTCCGACAGCATATCTGGGATCCCCCACTCACCTTCCGCTTCATTCCAAATTCCCAGTTGCAGTTTTGCTGTGTACAAGTGAGCTGCCCAAGGGATGGTGGGACTTAGACGATCGGAGAGACCAAAAGATATATCACAGAAATAAATAAATGTGTAAATGGTGTTAGGCCAAATAAGAGATCTGAGGCTACGTGGGTGAGGCTATAACCTCCGTATAATGTCGAAATAATCAGATGATTCGTACGATATTTGAGGGTATCTAGGATCTTGCTAGAATATGCAACGGACATCACTCGGATCAGCAAACTCGATGCAAATGCGTGCGTCACATAATTTCCTTTTTTCCCCAGTGCTTATTCTAATGGTGGCTTAAGCTGAGTCGATGCGTGTATGTTAGCAAAGGATCACAAGTAGTGTTGCTGCCGAGGTGAACTGAGGCGAATCGAAGTGACCACTGCAATTCTCACTTCGAAACTTTTGAACCGAGTCACTTCACCTCGGCACTAAGTCGGTATAAGCTCGAACGGAGGGCTTCAGCTACCATGCGAGTGAACAGGTCTGCAAGTCGCATCTAGTGAGAGATACCGCTTAGTAATCATAAGCCTGACTAATGCTTCGACGCTGCGTTAGCATCGATTCTCGCAGCGTATACTACTTATAATCGATTCTACCCATTGCCATCTCGAATAACACGCACTACCAAAGGATGGCAACAATGCGAGCCGTACTGGTGAAGGATGACAAAGGTCCCATCGAAAATCTATATGTCGGACAAGTTGAAAAACCAGTACCAAAGGACGGCCAGGTAGTGGTCAGGGTCAGCACGATCGAGCGAGAGCCGCATCGGCAGTTGAACTTATCTTCTCTCCAGATAGTTGCGTTTGGATTGAACCGTATGGATTTGCTGCAGCGGGAGGGACCCTACCCACTCCCTCCTGGTGCATCCACCATTCTAGGGGTCGAATTCGCGGGATATGTCGAACAGCTGGGACCGGGCGTTACGAAGTGGGCCATAGGAGACGAAGTGTTCGGCTTGACTGGCGGTGTAAGCATTGTCATGCGACATGCAACGTGTCCTTTTCAGCCGTCTGTTTCCAGGGTGCATATGCCGAGTACATTGCATCCAGCCAAGATTTGTTGATTAGGAAACCAACTCACCTATCGTGGGTCGAAGCAGCAAGTGTTCCAGAAAACTTTATCACAGGTGCGGTGTAGTATGGTTGACGAGTATCAGATACATTGAAGCGCCTGTATCGTACTCACACAGCTTTCCAAGCCTTAGTGAAGTGCGGTGAACTAAAGCAGAATGACGACGTGCTCATCCATGCTGGTGCTTCGGGTGTGGGTGTCGCAGCGATACAGATAGCACGCGTCTTTGGCGCGTGGGTCTTCCTGCATCTTGTAGTATATGTGTTCTGATTCTTCATTCGCAATTCTCAGGAGGTCAGTCACAGTGACGGCATCCACCAAAGAAAAGCTGGACTGGCTCCTCTCTATCCCAAATGGTGCCACCCATGTCGCTAACTACAAGACAGAGGATTTCTTCCAAATAGTTAAGCAAGCTACCAATGGGAAAGGTGTCGATATAGTCATTGACGTTGTTGGACCCACACACTGGGAGGGGAACATCAACTCCCTTGCTGTTGATGGACGGATGATAGTACTAGGCCTCTTGAGCGGTGAGATCGTTCATTGATGCGTAGGAAATCAGCTTTAACGATGTTCACAAAGGGAGGGTGGTTCCCTCAGTTAATCTGGCCCCAATCCTCTATAAGCGTCTGAAAATCCAGGGCTCCACTTTGCGATCCCGAAGTCTGGAGTACCAGAGCGAGCTCATTGAAAGGTGTGCTTTGTGCTTCCTCATAGAATTGCCTGGAGTAGACTCTGTTATCGCGTGCAGTGCAGCTTTTCAGGACATAATTGCCAATATAACAGGAAGTGAAGGAGACGGGCTGATTCGAACTTACATCCACAAGGTCAGGACAAAGCGAGTGTTTTATTTACCAAGGCATTCAACTATCGACCCCATGGATGTGGCCAGGTATATCCTTGGACTGAGATTCAAGACGCTCACCGGGAAATGACAGAGAACAAGAACAGGTAAGCGAGCTCCTTTGACAACATTGCCGTCATTTAGAATTATTGTAGCGGAAAAA
Source organism: Scleroderma bovista (assembly GCA_037178675.1). Taxonomy (NCBI): domain Eukaryota; kingdom Fungi; phylum Basidiomycota; class Agaricomycetes; order Boletales; family Sclerodermataceae; genus Scleroderma; species Scleroderma bovista. The sequence continues at coordinate 47,592 of JAYMGJ010000581.1, forward strand.
ATCATATGCTCAGTTCTGTAAGTGATACTGAGTATAAGAATTTTTTACCGATAATCTATCGCCTTGGAGCTATAAGAGCCATGCTCTGGACAACAGGCAGCTGTCAGATCGAGGTCTATTGACATCATACATGCACACTGTTGTAGGGGATGATATGTTGATTAATGCCAGTCTCAACCTTACACTTGTAATGGTGAAGACGATCGCGAGTTATAATATTGCAGTCTTGAAGGGGTATCACAGTTCCCAGCTGTCTCGTGTACGCCTTTGCGTTTCAGAACCTGTCACATTGGATTCGAGAAGGCTGACTGGTAAGTTCAGTTTGTGGCGAACAACGGTTTATATGTGTACTGATAAGTGCATCTTGAAATCACCTTCAATGCTTGGTCCGTTTTTGGTCAGGATGTTAACGGCCCTCCAACGCTTTGTTGGATGCAATTTAGCAGCTGGAACGAGGTGTATGCTCAAACTGGTGAATTTACATCGGCATCATCTAATGGGATGGTTGAGTTGATATTGAACTGATACCCATTTTTGTTTCTGTGCGGTTCTGTCCTTCGGGTATGTTCCATACTAGTTGGGACGTTCATGTTCAAACCCCCATTGCAGATCATGAAATGGCCGTGGGGGATTCAAAATATGACATCTTATTCATCATCCCAGTATTCAATCCAGGGAGGTCTTTGAGGCGAGTTTCATTCTCGGCGTTTCATAGCACTCCCCATGTAAGGGGACTTGCGTTGGGGATGCTTGCAGGGTCAGGATTTCGTGAAAAATTGGAGGAGGCAGCCGTCATGTGACACATTTATTGTTTCAGTCGAGCATTGATGGTGCTGCTAATAATCATCCTGTCGTTTCGCGGGGTCTACTTTGCAGCAAAGCTCGCATCATGAGGCCGGAGTTCGTGCCTTCATAATCGAGGAGGTCTGTATGGAACCTGGAACGACGCCCACAAGAAATAGTAGAGAACAAGAAGGGGTACGTGTGCTACCAGGGCCCCCCAGCTTACTGGGAATATGATAGAATAATGCAACTGAAGCCCATGACCCTCAGTGCACTTTAACGGACTCAAAAACAGTGTACGTGAACTGGTGGTAATGTTAAGCTTCGCGACAGGACAATTCATTTGCATTTTCGTGCTGATTACTCCTGATTGAGTTCATCCACATTTTAAGTAGGGACATCGTGTACATGGAACGTGTAGTGCCATAATCCATGGAACTAATCAATGCTAGCTATATTCACTGGCGAACCTTGGTGTTATAGCCTTCCACGAACTCCAGTCCCTAGTAGGCCAGTCACCAGCGCCCCTGAGCGATAAGCTTGCAACCACTCCAAAATGATATCCACAACATCGTCCTGACGCTAAAGAGCCGTCACGAGTTATCGAGATGTGGCCTGCCTCGGGACAAGTCCACTTACGTTAGTGAAATTGTGGTCGGCACCCTCCATGAGATGGAGTACATGTGTCCCCGGTGTTCTTGCCCCGAATGCCCGTGCGTAGATGACGGCGTCATACCTGAGTTCAACTTTTGTGAGACATCAATGTTGCACGATAAGATACTCATACTTACACTGGGACAACCTCATCCTCCAGCCCATGCACCGTGAGGACATGTATCGCTTGTGGAAACTTCTCCCAGACAATGCCAGTATCCCAACTTGCGAATTCTTCTACTTCTCGGGGATATACTCGGTGTACAACCGGTTTACGGGCGACTGTCACTTTCCATTCATAATATCCCTGGGTATCGAATTGCTCTTTGTAAATGGACATTCGATCTTGACGACATCGAGAACGAATTAGATCTGCCTGATGAGAGCCGACCGGGAAGCCTACCGAAGATTCGCTGACCAGGTTTTGTGAGTACTCGTCCAATTCCAGAATCGAAAGGCTCTCACATGCATTCGGTAACGACCCGATACATTGACCATGGCATTGACGTGCTTCCCCTCCTCTGATGTGCATAGCCAGTGCATACCCACAACGGACCCACGGGAGTGCCCCACGATCATGTCGATCTCGTACCTGTATGTATTGCGAAGGAACGCCACGACGGTGACAAGATCCTGCACATCATCGGCCATCCCCGCATACTTACACCGACCACTGCTCTCGTGGTTCCCCCTGCGAAGCATATCAAGTCAGTTCCGACGACGACAGATCTCCCTACCCACCGGAAATCAAACCGGAAGGAATCGAGTGGCAAACGCAGAGCAACGCGTTTCTGGAAGAGGTAATCTTTATGACTGTCCAAACGTCAACGTCACGTCTTGAGATGAGGAAAACGTTTATTTTTCACCCCATCGTTCCGTGCAGAATCTATGGAGTCTGAATGTCGCGTCACACGGGGACGCTCAACAAGCACCTACCAGCACAATCTTCCTGCCATGTGTGGGTTTATTGGGCTCTAGCTGTTCTAAGACACCAACGAGTACACAATCTTCGGCAGGCTGGGGGATATAAAGCTTGGTTGAGGTCCTTTCTGCCATGGTGGGGACGAAGCCATGCGCTGAGGCTGGCCGGATCACAAATGCCTTGTGAAATCCTGAAACGGAACTTTCAATTGTCTCAGACGTACGATGACGCTGTTCTTGTCCAACAACTTCACAACAATGTTTCCATCACATCTGACTAGTACTAGACAATCCTATGACTTGCCCACTTTCTTGCCCAGTAACGTGCCCTTTGGAGTTCCGCCCGCCCTTCTTTTCACCACCTTCACCTTTTTCTTCTCCCCAACGTCTGCACTCCGCTTGACCTTTACCTCCTTGTGACTAATCGTGGCTTGGTGGGGGGCTGTTGTCCGGTCTTCGGCACTTTTGGTGGTCTTAACTTTCTTTTGGGGTGGTTGCTCAGCTACAGAAAGCGTGGCGCTCGAGGATGAAGGCAGCTTGCGTGATGCCTTCTTAGGAGGGGGTCCGGGAGTGGGTGAACGGGACGGTGCCTCTACCGTAGACATCTCGTCCTCATCTCCCTCCTTTTTTTCAAGGGTCAAACCAGCCCATCGTCCTTCAACGTCCGCCGAGAGGTCGCACGTCCAAATCGGGAGGCTGATACTAGAGCTTGTTTTGATATACAAACACTGGATGTTCTCCCATCCGTTTTTTATGTGGACACGACCGCGGGTAGGGCCGTTTGAATGTTGGCCAATATCTGCTTTGGAGTTTGTGATAGTATCCAACTTTTACGGACCTGTGATGCCAATAATCATTCAGCGGCCGAGTAGATTAACATAATGGTGTCGACGTACGTGCATGTGCCTTTGTTCTGGTGCATGTAAGTGGATTCTATGGCGCGTTCCAGCTCGGCCTTGAGATCTTTGCGTTTCAAGTTTACAGATATCGGCTGTCTTTTTCGTCGTCCGTGAAGCTGGAAGACACAAAACGGAAATAAAAGCTTACTTTTTAGCATCAAACCATTTTGTGCCCAGAAGGCGGGGCAAAAGTGGAATGATACGATCGTCTGCAAGGAACAGGCCGTTTTCCTTGAGGAGAAGCCGCCGTGCCTCATATGCTTTAAATTTGCCCTTCAGCTTTTCGAGTCCGACAACGCGAGATATGAACTTGATGTTGTGCTGCTCAAGGAGATCCTTGTATTCTCGTTGTGGGTCTTTGGTGATCAAGCACACACCGGATATCCGGGGGTCAACGAGGGTGTGTTTCAGGGGACTGAGTAAGGGGGGTAAGATCTTGCAGCATTCAAAGTAAACAGCGCACGGACATCCTGATAGGCTTTAGTTTTTGTTCTGACTGCATCCTCTTTACGGTGACTTGTAGCCATATGTGCTCCTCTTTGCCCGGTAAAAGCTCGTTTTCTGCACGTTCCTTTTCCTTCTTCGTGGCATATGCATAAAGTGCTTCCACTGCAAGCTTGCACTGCTTGAGCGAGACATGGGAATCGATGAGTCCTGCCATCGCGTTCGATGAAGTCAGACACAGGCCTTTTCAAGGCCCCCAGTCTTGCAAATCGCACTTGCAATTCATCATTTTGGCTTGTTTGTGTTACCCTAGTTGACCATCTTCGCTCTGCCAAGATCATTTGTTCATGATAACTTGGAGTCTTGGACTCGCCGTCGAATCACACTTTAACTCTCTAGATCTCATGAACATTTTATTACATGATTGTAGGGGTCATATTTCAAGTTGCACAGGATGCCAAAGCTTTTCCGTTAGAAAACAACACGTACTATTCCTTACCACCACCGTATCAGTCAACTTGACGACGTTGAGTTCAAACGATTTCCTGTGAGTGTCGTTCACAAGTCTTTTACCTCTACCTGCTTTCTTACCACGTGCCCAGCCAAGGAGAACGCAGGCTATACAGAACCCTACACATACACCATTTCTGTCGAGTACTCGTATCTGACTTATAGCGGTCAATTCGTTTCGAGGAGGTATGAAACCCATTCTATAATTGTCGACTGTCTCACATGGACTCCGGGCAGCATGCGTCTCATAAACATCAAAGCGCTTCTTGAGAGAGAGCAGGTGATGAGCAAGGGGGGGCGAGTCGATCGTCGAACGAAAGTCCTTGAGTTCCGCAGCGACGAAGCCACAGAATATGCGATCTTGTCCCATCGGTGAATCGACTCTACAGAAGTTGACTATGAGGAGATAGTTGACCTCGCAAAGATGGATGTGGAGGACAGAGATGAAATTCGCAGGCGCCTTGGCTACAAGAAGATCCCTGATAGCTGTGAGCAGGCAAAGAAGGACGGGTACGAGTATTTGTGGGTCGACACTTGCTGCATCGACAACAAAGCAGCGCAGCGCTATCGGAGGCGATCAATTCCATGTACCGGTGGTATGAAAACTCGATGGTGTGCTATGCGTACCTTCAGCCAGAGTGGTTCTCGCGTGGGCGGACCCTGCAGGAGATGATTGCACCGAGAGTTGTCCATTTTTTCAACAAGGATTGGCAGCTTATAGGTGAAAAGAGAACACTTGCACACACCTTATCATGCATTACGTGAGTTCCGGAGCACGTTTTGCGATATGGACTTTCCTGCGACCGTCCTTGTGTTGCTCAAATCATGTCTTGGGCCGCCAATCGGACGACAACTCGAGTCGAGGATAGAGCCTATTCTCTCATGGGTCTGCTGGATGTGAATATGCCATTGGCCGGGATTGGATACATGTCTGTGCGGCGAGCTTGCACCGTGAAAACGATGCTGTTATAACATATCTCGACATGCTGGACGGTGTTCACGAGTACGCCCAATCTATGGCCAGGGCGTATTCTCGAAGTGGACGTTATGATCGTGTCTGGGTTAAGCGCACCTGTCTCCCTGGATCAACCCGGACTGTGCGGACTTCTTGTGTCCTATGGGAGAACTCGCGATCCCGTGGAGTTAGGATTGAGGTGTTTCGGGACCCCTCTCTTTGTAACGGACCAGATGAATGGACGGGCGTCGATATTGCAGTGGGTGGATTGTTCTTCGTGCACACACATTATATCATCGTATTGGTATCACTGTTTATAGAGAATCAATGATTCCAACCATGACATGCGGCGCCTCATGATACATGATAGTCGGAAAGGGGCTGAGTATAACCTAGTCATCGATGGGATTCCCATGAATTTTTCGCGAGCACACATACTTTTCATTCATTCTGAGTCTTACGGGATCAGCTGGGGGACTATGGCCACTTACCGACTCCAAGGGCTTCCACTGCGAAGGAACCATCTTCACTGACCTCAAATCCGTTGCTTCAGAGACGGACATCACCCCAAGGCAGCACAACATATCTGCAAATAGTGATACCGTGGATCTCATATCCGAGCACGAAAATCGGCTCACTTTGCACAAACCACTTGTCTTGTCGCTTCCAAGCAATACCAATTTCAACTCACGGTTGGCTTCCCTCTCTGCTGGATTCACCAACAAATACCTCGTCACAAGCGTCATACAATGCGATCATTTCATTGAAAAGCGCTGCCATGGGTCCCAAAGCTCAGATCGACGTGAGTGCATGTGCACCCAACTATTTCATGCGTTGTGGTCAATAGTTTGATTTAGTATACAGATCGGACACTAATAGCCCCACCATTCCTTTGTGCATCATTGAAAAGCCATTTATTTGGCATGGAGATTATGGGACTGCTTCTGCGTCCGTGGCAACTTGAGTTCAAAACTGAGACGAAAGATGGGGGGGATGGGGGATGGGGGATGAAGGTTAAGTTTGTAGTCTGTAGATGAAGTCATGATGTAGTGAGATTGTCGAACCTTCTGATAGTTGTATGTATGTATCTTTCATACGTTTGTACGTCTAAGCAGTAAGTGGTGTAAGATGGAACAACCCGGCTCATCACTGAAATCGTAGTTTTTTTATAAAGTCATTATATTGCCATTATAAACTGACCAAAGGTCATAATTTCAAAGAATATGCCAATGTGCCATACAAAGTTCTATGTGGCCTTTTAAAGGACTTCGGATCTGCTAATGAACCTACTTATTCTCTGAATTTCTAAACGACTTAAACCTGGTAGCTCGGACAAGGTGAAACCTTTGTTGCATTCCATTTCCCATTTTATGGCATTACAGTCCTCCAGTGGCATCAATGTAATGTTGCCGAGGGTGGACCAATACAATCACCACAATCCATTTTCCGAACCACTAACAGGTATTGAAAAGTGCTCATTTGAACTCGATCTATGCCATATTCTGCTCTTGTGGAAGTTTTATTAGTAAGGCCAAACGACTCCTATGGCCCGCATCTTTGACAACATCCGTGCTCAAGTTCAATACTTTCAGACCTTGTGAGATTTCTGAAGCCTGCAGAACAATTAACATATAGGTCAGTTTTATTCCGATTTTCTATCTTGCAGCATGTTACATGTTATGATTTCGATGCCTAAACAGTGGGAAAATCATTTCTGGTTCGTAATGTAGAGAAATTATTACTAGTAGGAAATTTACTGGCATGTATCTCGGTCTGGGGCGACTGAACTGGAGTTATGTGAAATGAAGAAACAATGCCAAACATTTTAACCGTGGAAACGAGCTGAAAATCTTCTCTCACTTGTGAATGCTCGGCATTTTTAGGGTATTGCGCATGCTGTGCCCTTCGTGGCACTATTCAGATGGCAGCAAAAGCATGGGCCTCATTAGCTTGGAACGAAATGTGGTCAAATTGGGTACAGTAGTGTTACAGGTACAGCTGTGAGTTACAGTAAAGTACAACACTGAGCTGGTGTAAAATACAGCATACACCAATAAATGGTGGTGGCGAGTACATGAAGGAGAGAAACTCATAGACATACATGGAAACAGACTTTTGTTGAAAAAGATCTGAATTTGAGTGCGTGAGGGTATGGGAACATCACAACAGACGGTTTGGCCATTCACATTCTTGCAAGAGCAACCGAGAGCGTGTCCACGCGCTGGGGCTGATAGAAGGATGCATTGCGACGACCAAAAACTTTCCTAATGTGAAATTAAAAACATGCGGCATCCTGCATTCAATTACTCACCGGTTCCACCAAAGCAGTAGGTCTTTGACCTCAGCAGACTTCTTGGGTGACAAAGGCTGTTCGAAGTAGTCGATGATGTTACGGTAAAGCACATTGTAATCAAACTCTTCGTCATGTAAATTCCATGACGTGGAGCTCGATAGCGCGAAGCGAAGCTATTTTGGGCCAATAAATAGACGTGATGCAAGAATACAAGCACTTACTTGACAAGTGGTGTATGCGATGGCACGAGGATCCACAGACCTCATCTTCAACAATCCTGCAACATCACAGCGAGTTCTCGTACCACGCGTGGTCTTCCGGGCCTTTCTGGAAGAGCCCACCGCATCTTCGTCGTCATCAAGTTCAGCTCGAGCTGAGCTTGGTGATGTGAAGATGGAGCAAAATGCCTATACATGGCGAGTCAGAGCATAAAATTGGCACACAATAACCATAATGCCTTACCCTTACAAGTAGTTCCCCTTTAAAAAGCCCTTTAGAAGGATTCATTGGGTCATATTGACCCCTGAGATATACAAAGGCCGGATACGTATGTGCAGTTACCGGATACTTAGGATGATATTCACGGATTGCAGAACGAATGCTATTATCCATTGTTAGTAATCTGGCAGAACGACCGACAGATCGATGAACATACGAAGTGTCACACCAATCATAGTCCACTGGACACAGAAGTCGGCCGGTTACGTTGTTATAAAACCCCCGTTCCGACTTGTCAGTAGGACTGAGAAGGGGTTCTGGACGCAATGATGCCTCATTCAACCAATTCACGATAGCGATCTTCAGTGCATTGGCATCATCGCCCCTTGCCCCATCCGCACCTTTCCTTAGCTTCAAAAGTGCCATCATATAGAAAAGGGCTTCCATAAAATAGTACTCAATCTTACCTCTTGAAATGCTAGGACTATGTCATGGTTGTCTGGATCCAAACCTAAGGTTTTCTTGATTGACGGGCACCAGTGAACCAGTTTTTTGAACGAGCGGTAGGTGTACTCCTCCCTTCAGAACAAACGGTAATAGATTCAGACTTGTCCAAATCAAAGATAAAAAAAGTGCATACTCAGTAGAGCCTTCAATGGCATCCGCAGATGCCTCATCATCTGCTCCAAGCTCAAGACGACGATCATGTTCTGCGATCAAGTCGGGGATAGGTTTAGCGAGATCAACAAGCCGACGTATGGCCCGTCCTTCAAGACGATAAGAATGTGTGCTAGCAAATGTGTGCGCTGTGAGTTCAGGGAAACATTTAAATACTCTAAGGACCTACGGCTTTCTCACAAACTTTGCAAGGAGTTGGTTGTTCGCTTCCTCCAGTGCAGCAATTCGGCGTTTCAGTGAAGCAGGAGTGTCAGACATCGCAGGCGAAATTGAAATTTCCTCAGGCTCGATATATTTTCTTTTAACAAATACTGGACACAGACATGATCCGGTGAGCCTCAGAGCAGAATTACTAATTGATTGCTCCGGTTGCTGGAACAAACGAGCGATGATCAGTTGGATTCCTCCATTGCCATCAACACACGGAGTACACAGCTTTCATTGGCGATCATTTCATTGGTTCCCAGACTGTTGGGATAGGGTGATTAGACTTTGCAAGCATGAGGTTAGGTTTTCAGCCTATTCAACACTTCCCCGGAGGGTTAGCACTGAGCTTCTAGGACACAAGCACCGGCCCTGGTACTCACCAATACAGAATTACCGATCGGACGGGAATCAGGTTTGAGTTTTCGAGCTCCCCGTTGAAACTGGCATCGTGGGTCAGGCAGCTAGACTTGATCAAATCTATAGCCAAATATGTGAGTATATGACCCGGAGCCGACGGAACGTCTGCGCAGAGAGAAAGTACAGAGTACACGAACCTGTGAAAGGCAAGGATGCGTTAGCTCAGCTCCTCTCTCAATCTCAACACATGCCACCTTCTTGCAATACAAACAGAAGCAACGATGACTGCTGGAAAGTAAGGCAGTGAGCTGGCTGGAGACCAACACTGTAGCTCGCAAGGTGAAGTTTTCAGTTCTTCCCCTTGTTCGAAATTGACAACTTCAATTCAGTTCGAAGGTAACTGAAAGTGATAATCGGATAGTGTGAAGTGTCATGAACCGGTATCCACTTTGACTCACCTCAGTTCACCTCAGTGGCAAAACTACCAGATTAGCACTAGTGCGCGTACACAGCTGGTCAAATTAGTGGTAATCAGGACCAACGTTTGGCCCGGGTGACCCGGGTCAGGGTCATGTACGTACGTACAACCTTCATGGTGCTGCATGAAGTGGCACTGCACCGCAAAGAATGGTATGGTCAGCATCAGCGATAGTTCAATGTGGGGGACTCAACATTGTCAAGTCCATCAGGGACGGCGGCAAAAATGCTCGAAGGTTTGTGAAGTTCCGACCGACCACCACAACAGTACTACAATCTGGGCCTAATTTTCTGAATGAAAAAAGTGGGAGGCTTCAAAGGCTAAGCTGACCCACCTGTTTCAGCTCAATGCGTCGAAACCTCCTTCCCAGCTACGGTGATCGCCCTCGCGCCTCCACACACGATTCCCAATCTATTTCTCGGAGGGCCCAGGTTACTAGCAATTCTGAAGAGGTTTGGTGATCAAGTCCGTGTCTGTACTTTGATTACTGATGGGTTTGTATGCAGCTTGGTACTGGCGGAAGGGAGGATGGAGAGGGCCACGTGTCTGATGGCCGCAAAGATCCGAGCTCTGGTAGTCCCCCAGAAAACCCGAGTCAAAGAGGAGGGGGAATATGGCCTGCATACCACGCTGGAGTAGAAGATGCAGCTCCATCTCCAAATCAGCAATCGGGAGGTGCACAGGTGATGTACCCAAATCCATTAACTATTTCAATCTATACTGATACAATGAAACAGGCTACCGGAGAATTGATTGCTGGTCTGAAAAGACAGAGGTCAGATGAAAACAATCCTCAGCCACAGGTAAGTTGGTCTTACATGATAGGTGGAATGCCGAGCTGATCTATTTACAAGACGCCACGTCGTAAGAGTCGTACTAATGTACGAGAAAATTCTGTTCCAGTGCCACATCAGGTCAAGCGCCCTCGACTACTTGAACCGTTTGAGCCCAAGATGGACTCCAAATCTCATAGGGAAGGGCTTGAAGACGCAATTAAAGGAGTGCAGGAGTTACTTGGAAAGCAGACTGAGGTACTTGCCGAAATACTTCAGATCATGAAAGGGGATTCGAAAACAAGGCCTCGCAATGTCTATTTCCTCTGATGCCTACGATTAGTGTATGGTTGTGAATCTGTGTACTACATGTATGGTGCTATCAGTATCTTCAAATAAGAGCTTGAAATGCCGCCTCACCCTTGCTTGCAGAGAACCTAGTTTACTTGGTCTTTAGGTCCCGATGGCACATTCTGCAGTGGTTGCACTCCTGTGCGCACACACGTCCATGACGCTGCCAGTCGCAATCAGTCTATACTAGAAACTTGCACATCTGAATCGAATGTCTACGATGCCCATACGACACTTCATTTTCGCCAACTCAGCTACCTCTACGGCAGACCCACGACAAAGTGCTGGGCCGTGCCCTCTGCGCGTACTCGACAGAACACGGTACATGTCGCATTGCAACACCACCAAAACGTGGACCTAGCATATTTAACGTGTACGCGGCACTCTACCGGGGTAGGGGCAGATACAGCATCCGATCACTGCGCAATTTCGACACCAGGATCTTTCTAGCCCACCAGAGCAGAGCCAGCGTCGCAACTACGTGCTGTACTGGTGACCTAGCTACCACCTCTGTACACTCAAAACTGGGACTCCATAGCTGCACAATCGTCAGTCCTCCGTGTAATCGGACCAGCCTCTCTGCAGACTCGAGCAAGAACTTGGTGGATAAAGTGTCGCCCCATTCACTGTGCGAGCAGGAACGGGACGCACAACCTGGCGCAATTCGAGTCATAGGGAATTGGGTCTGGTTTAGAGCAGGGCACTTATCCGGTACGTTTACCTACTGACCTCCAATGTCGAGTGTGAACTGAATGACACGAGTAGTGCCCAGGAAGATCCGCTTATCGATCCCAAGTTTGCCCAATTTCAACCAGTTGTGCCGGCACAAGCTACTATGTCGCCCACAGATATACCAGAGTGAGCCTTGATGTACTTCTTATCGTATGGAACGCAGACTCCTTGACAACATGCTGATGCCTGCCACAGATTCCATTCCACTCACTATACAAAGTCATTTTGGTGCTGTTAGCGATCAATGTGTTTCATGACCTTTGCACTGACAAGCTTTACGCAGGCTAGTTCCCATCATTGGCCCTCTAATAGTGCGTCGACGCCTAGGACTGAGAAGAGTACGCTATTTCCCTTTCATCCCAACTCATGTCTCAACTTGCTGAAGCGACTCTGCTGTCCTCTCACTTCTTCCCAACCATGCCCAACACACTGGTGCTGAGTCCACTTCAGGCTGCACAAGCCTCCCTGCGACATCGGCCACCAACCTACTGCAAAGCAGGTGCCAATCCTAGGGATGTCGGAGGAATACTTTGCCTCGGCACCCCCTTCCTCATTGACAGGGCGGGATACATCAGCTACTTTGATGTAGAGACAATATAGCCACGCCGAACAGTACTCATTATACTTGGCAAGTTTTCACCAATTACTTCAGCAGCTCAATTGCCTCCGCTGAGGCCTGTGACGCCATGTCATCTACAAGGCTTTGGTTTGCGTTGACGATCATAGAGCTGCCCCCAGTTGGGCCAAACCTCGTCAATCATTTCGGATGGAAGATATCGATGGCCTTCGGGAGGGCAGCTCCTGGCTGACTTCGGACGCTGGCTCTCACCATGAGGTCGTCTCCAACTGGTCCATCTCGACTCACTGCCAATCCGATAACGCGCACTTCAACCCAACAGGACCTCAACTAACTTTAGCCCCCAAGTCCTCGTTTTGGTTCAATGCTCCGTCGTCACCAGATCCCTCAAGTCCTCCGGTTCCCCTCTCCCGTCGCCTTACCGCCTCCTCTCTGACATGCGTCATCACTGAAGACCCCGATCCATTCTGTCGTGACGTCTCCAGCCGCCCTCGTTTTGGCTCCCAAACTTCCTAGCTGGCGCTCACCCCGCAATGTCAGTGTGGTCTTTCCCTCGAACTCAACATGGTGGAAGCATTGTTGACATCCACGCTAAGTTTCTCCCCTCTGCTATGGAATCCTATCCCACCATGCCTGCTGCGCTGTCTATTGCGCAGGTACTCGGCGGCTATGATCATCCCTGCTGTCTGTGGTTGCTCTCATGTCGCTTCCGGGATTGGACAGCATTGCTCGGATAGGAGGTCTGGTCGTTGTTTCATGCTCTGTTCTGAGCATGGTTGTATCTTCTCTCTTTATGTACTCCGCACTGCTAACCCGAATGGCAACACAGCCCGCTATTGTCAAACTGTGTATAATTCACCCAGCTTCCCTTAACAGGTCCCTCCTTGCTTGTTATTTCTCAGCTCTCCGCTCTCAGCGCTCAGCATCATCGCTGCCAGCGATCTTGGTAAATCGGTGAGCCCCCGTGACAGTAGCAGCCTCCTTTCAGAGTTGTACTGACATACCAAGCAGTGTGGCCTGCACTGTACTTCCCCTCTCCAGTCAACTCATACACAACGCCTCTCACCCCCGGATACCTTATCCTCACCGGTAAGCACTCACTCCCTTCTATCTTCCATACACCTTCCAACGCACATCAGAAACCCCAATTGGCAGCGTCTGTTTCCCGGCAACCTGACCCTTTCTATGGCCACAAGCCCATATCGCGCCTGTGCGTCAAATTCGTCACCCACCTCTTTGCCTGCCCTGAGTTGCCCCCGTCCTCTTCTGGCTTGACGTTGGAGCTGCCCTAATTTATCGCGTACGCTCTCCATCGGATGAAACTACACCCCTCGGTCACGTTTGCGGCCCTTGTCCTTCTTCAACAACTCAAGGCTTGTTTCCCCACCGCACGGGGATCGTTGGGCCATTGTCTCTTCGTATCCACGTTCATGTTGGCCAGCAAGGTCATCTGCGACTGTACTTATTCGAACAAATCGTGGTCGATCGTCGCCCAGGGGATGTTCCAACTCAGGGAGATAAATCAGATGGAGAGAGAGATGTGCCAGTATCTAGAGTGGGAATTGAACGTTGATCTGGTGATGTTGAAGGAATTCGAGATGGGCCGGTGTGTGGGTGCACTTGCACCCCTCCCGCTCGTCTTATTGGGTTCTGGGGGATTTTTTTGCTCGACGCCAGTGTGTGGGTGTGCTTGCACCCCTCCCGCTCGTCTTATTGGGTTCTGGGGGATTTTTTTGCTCGACGCTGGTGTGTGGGTGTGCTTGCACCCCTCCCGCTCGTCTTGTTGGGTTCTGGGGGATTGGTTTTCTTGATGCTGGTGTGTGGGCGCACTTGCGCCCCTCCCTCCGCTAAGCAGACCCTTCACAATTTGGCGTACAACTGATGTCATATGCTCCCACTGTACCCTACCATTCTCCCCCACTTGTTGCCTCACCCCGTTGTGATCTGCAGTCCTGCCGTTCAGCGCTCAGGTGCCGCCAAGAGTGGACAGGCGACAGGTATGTATATACATACACAGACTCGGCCATGATTGTTGACCCCCCCGTCCAGCATCTCCCTTTCATACAATACACAACACCTCTCACCCCCGGATACCTTATCCTCGCCCGGTAAGCACATATTGCGCATATGTGCCAAATTCGTTACTCACCTATTTGCTTGCCACTGTCCTCTTCTGGGGCATATGCCCTCCACTGCACTAAACTACATCCCTTAGCCATCGCGATATCAAGCCTGACAATTTCCTGATAGGCATTGGCAAGCGTGGGAATCAAGTCAACATCATCGACTTTGGTCTTGCTAAAAAGTTCCGAGACCCTAAGACCCACCTTCATATTCCATACAGGGAGAACAAGAACCTTACGGGTACCACTTGCTATACGTCTATCAATACTCACTTGGGCATCGAGCAGGCGCACCTCGAGTCCCTTGCTTATGTTCTGATGTACTTCCTTTGCGGTGCTCTCCCCTGGCAGGGCCTCAAAGCCACCACCAAGAAACAGAAGTACGACCGAATAATGGAGAAGAAGATGACAATGCCTACTGATCTCTTATGTTATGGTTTCCCAAGCGAGTAATGCCAAATGAACGATCCTGTCAGCTCCCGACCCACTGACGCTCTGCAATAGTAAGGCGAACCAGTGCCTACCCACTATACTAGTAAGTAGTACGAGTAATGCCGGAATACCAGTGCTCTGCTGTCCTTCGTTGCTGGCTTCGCTCATCCTGGGGGGGGGCACGGTGCAGCCTTCCTCGTATGGTACTTTACCCCACTGCGAATTTTTCGAACCAAGTCGTATTTGAGGAAGGAAATGGGCTCAGCTAAGAGGCAACGCCTCTTGGTGCTCTGCACGTATGTACTCCCTGGTGTTTCTTTTTGTAAACTTTGTCTCTGTCCAATCAGAGTGCTTCAAAGCCTTTTCGAGTTGTTCCTAACTTTTAGTAAGTATTGAAAAACTCGGCAAGCACATAGCGTAACAATGCATGATGCCAGGACTCGTTCAATTTTACTTAACAGCACAGGTTCCCCCATATAATTCCTTCTCCCCTCCTCAGATTTCCCGCTTCCTGACCCTGTCACCCACCACAGAATTCATCATGCCACCATTCTCTGAACTTGCGGTTGCCTGTTTCATTCAAACCTCTTCATCGACATGTGCATCCAGCAGCGATTCTCGATGGGCAATTACTGTCACATTCTCCTCTGCCAAATCATCGGGGTCTGTTGTGTACCAAATTTCTGGCACACACACTGACTATGCTCTTGCAACACCTGCATCTGTTACACTTTCCTCGCCTTCCAGTGAGTCAACGGCCTTTGGATTGCTAATTTGCTCCCTTACCCATTAATCAGACACACAGGACATTGTTCCTGGTTATCGCTATATCACTAAGACTGCAATAGGTCTTGCAGATATGGAGAGACTTCATACTTTGCACTCTACACTGAGGGGTATTACAATCGTGCATGGTGACTTAGCATGGGGAACACGTGAGTGGGTCCTACAGGGAATTGAGGCGTTGCGAGAGTTGGAAGGTTTTTTTGTGGAGAGCCATGTTTCTGCTCAATGGATCGAGGAACAGTTTGGTGAGAAGTAGTCGTAGTCATATTGGAATTGCGGTTTAGGGTGCATTTCCGGTGTATAAAAAGCTGAGCACAGTAGATACAACTATGATTGTATCCCAAGCAGCTTGGCCCATGCGCTGTCAGAAGCTTGAGTGTGTATCATGTTTTGTTCCACCTGTGACCTTTACCTGGTCCCGCAACCACACCCTTACTATCCGAGTCCGCTGAGTCCCTTCGCTGAAACTGCTCCTGTAAAAATAGTAAGCATGTGATTAGCACAGCCCCTGAAGAACATCCTGTGCTAGTAATAGACGCCAGCTTGTCTCACTCCCATTGCTGCATCATGCAGCACCCGATGCGCTTTCTACTGGTCGCATTCACACTACTCTCTATTTTCTCTCTCATGAGTGACATATTTCGTTGTACCCCTTGCGAGCGTTCATTCAACACCTGTAGAGGCCTCGAACGCCATCGTTCATGCTGCGTCCACCACCAGGAGCATTGTGCTTTGCAGTCAGATTTACCACGTAAACGGTCGTGGGTCAATGTATCGAGAGCATCAAAGAAGGCGAGAGTCGAATTGGATACCGTGGGTTACCAAAAGTTATTCGAGGCACTCTGACGTTTATCATACTATCTCTAGGACCCATCTGATTCCACAAATCATGAGGTAGCCCTGCTCCATTTACCATCTGCCGACACATCAGAGTTTTCATCTACGATGTCCAATGGACCCATTGATCGACTCATGACATCCCAAGCCTTGCACGAGTCTGACGCCCGCCACACCAATGTAGTCACAGTATCCGATGGATCGGTATGTTCATCTACAGTGTCCGATGGATTCCTTGCTCAACTTGTGACATCCTAGACCTTGCACGAGCTTGACACCCGCCACACTAATATAGTCATGTCAGGCGGATTAGCCTCAGAGTCAGCAGAGAGCTCTCCATTGAAGGAACCCCCACCTCTGTCATTGCCCACGGGTCCTGAAGCCAATGACACAGGGAGGCCATTACGAACAAGGCGCTTACCTGCACGCTTCAGGGATGTACCTCCAGAACCCCCTTTACCTATTACCAGCGAGGATACTATGCCTGCAGAACCTGACAACTCTGCGCCACAAAGTATGGCACTACCTCGTGTTATCCTTCATGTTTTCGATACCATTCGCACTTCATTCAATCGTTTTGGAATTGCACGCCATTACCGTCACAGGCCGTCATACGATCCTGATGCATTCGTGGCCATTGATCAGCTCTCGAACAGTCATAACAGTGAAGCATCAATACCCATTCCCTCGACCCCTTTCGCTCTTCCATCACCGCCATGGCCTTGGAAGAACATGAGCGTCTGGAGTATCATGACTTGGATGATGAGTGGAAGCAGGCAGAAGTCAGAGGCCGAGGTCACCCGACTCGGGAATATATTACAAGCGGACCATTTTGATCCCCGTGATCTCCAGGGCTTTAACGCGCACACTGAGATGAAGCACTTTGACACCTCAGAGAGCGCTCTCGATGAGGACAATCCTCTATGACAAGATGGTTGGAAAAAGTCGTCAGTTGATATTCTCGTACCTACACAACAGCACAACCCAGATGGAAATGGCCAACAATTTACAGTCGAATGGCTTTTTCACCGGCCACTTACCTCTGTCATCCGTGCCGTTTTTGCTGAGAAGGATGCCAAATGGTTTCATCTCACTCCGTTTAAACGAATCTGGCGGTCTCCAGTGACTGGGGATGAGCAACGATTATATGATGAGCTCTACACATCAGATGCCTGGAATGAGGCGCACGATGAGCTGCAGAAACAGAGACGTGATGACGGTTGTAAATTAGAAAGGGTTATCGCAGGACTCATGTTCTGGTCCGATGCCACGCATCTCGCACAGTTTGGGAGTGTGTCAGCATGGCCAGTGTACCTGTTTTTCGGGAATCAGTCCAAGTACTTGCGTGCGTGCCCTACATCTGGTGCATGTCATCCCGTTGTGTTCATTCCAACAGTAGGTCTCAAAGAAAATTTATTGGAACCTGGTGATTGACTCTTCTTCGACAGCTTCCTCACTCCATCCTTGATTTTGTTTCCAAGTTCTTAAAGAAGAGGAACTACAATGACCTCCTGACTCATTGTAAACGAGAGCTTATTCATGGAGTCTGGAAAATTTTACTTGATGATGAATTTCTTGATGCGTATCGCAATGGCATTGTGGTCAAGTGTTATGACGGAAAGCTGCGCAGAGTGTTTCCACGCATTTTCACATACTCGGCAGATTATCCAGAAAAGTGTGTTCAGTTTTAGAAGCACAGCAAGCAAAGAAAAGGTTTACTTACTTTCAGGGTACTTCTGGCTACGATTCGAGACAAGGGTAACTGCCCATGCCCCCGATGCATGATTCCCAAGGCCGATTTTTACCGTCTTGGCTTTCTCTCTGATGCTTTACAGCGTGTATCAAAGATTCGTCACTACTTCCGGGAATGTGTTGCGGCTGCACGCGATGCCATCTACAAGGGTGGCTCCTCAATTAAAGGCGCATTTCCAGAAATGCGGCTGAAACCATTTTCATTGGTACCTACCTTCGTATGTTGTTCACTCTTGATATCCACAAGTACAACTATTAACCATATGCTTCCTACAAGAACACATTTGCTGAGACACTCGGACCCCTGGGTTTCAACATCTATCGTGCGCTCACGGTGGATTTACTACATGAGTTTGAGCTAGGAGTTTTCAAATCAGTATTCAGGCACCTTCTGCGGCTGCTTTATGCAATTAACCCGGTGTTGGGGACAAACTTAGTAGCCATTCTTGATGCACGGTATGTCTTGTGTATGGTGTATCATACTCAGCTAGATAGCTTATGTGTTTGTGGGCCAGATTCTACCAGATTCCATCCTTTGGAAAGGGTGCAATTCGACGGTTTCCGTCCAATGTCTCTGAAGCCCGTCAGTGTGCAGCCCGGCATTTTGAAGATGTCCTTCAGGTAGGTATTACTGTTGGTGACTGGTATGCTTTTCTTGGACTGAGTTAGATTGACATCCAGTGTGCTATACCTGTGTTTGAGGGCCTATTTCCTTTTGAACATGATCGGGAGATTCAAACCCTGCTGTTTCGACTGGCACAATGGCATGCACTTGCGAAGCTGCGACTGCATACAGACCATTCCCTTAAACTACTTGACGAAGCTTGTCGGCTACTTGGAGATCAGTTGCGCAAATTTCAGGATTTTACTTGTGCTGCTTTCAAGACTACAGAGCTGCCATCGGAGACTGCAGCACGGTGGCGACAAAAGGAACGCAGCCTCAGTACAACAGCACCTGGATCTTCCATGACCAAGACCACATCAGCTGCTCGCCGACCCAAGTCATTCAACCTAACGACCTACAAACTCCATGCCCTTGGTGACTATGTTCACAACATCCGTCTGTTTGGAACGACAGACTCCTATACTACCCAACTGGTAAGCTCAATTCATGAAGGCAGATGCATGACGCTGAAAACCAGAATGATTTGAATTGACCAAATTTGTTAGGGAGAGCTCTCTCATTGCCTTCTTAAGAAGTTTTATCAAAATACGAACAAAAAACACCCAGCTGGACAGCTGGCAGCACAAGAACGGCGGCACACACGAATCCGAAGATGGCAAGATGTGGATGCTGTCGAAACTGACATGGTAGACACAGCTGAAACACCCTGTCCACCCCTTCGACACCATTATTTGTCTGAATCGCCACGTAACACCATTAATTTGGCCAAATATCTTGGTAAACATTGAGGTGATCCAGCATTTAAGGTTTGCATCAAAGCATTCTAATTCGCGCTGCTATCACCTTTATTTACCTATCATGTTTCCAGGACTTTGTTCCGAAGCTCAAAGACCACCTCCTTTCGTGACTGCTGAATAACAAGTATGATGGTGATGAACAGGGGTTTACAAGTGAAGAGCGAAACACAATCCATTTCGTGAATAATCTCAATGCAGTCTTACGACCAAGACGCTTTCAAGTCAACTACACAACATATGACATTCGTCGCGAACAAGATACACTTCATCCAGGTTGTGGTGCATTTATCATGATGCTCTCACGAGAACACGGTCGTAACGCCCACCCTTTCTGGTATGCACAGATACTTGGTGCCTTTCTCATTACAGTTAATCACCATGGTGTCAATCGAACAATGGAGACTTTGTGGGTGAGATGGTTTGGGGTCGTGCCTGGCCATCAATGGGGTATTAAAAAAGCTCGCCTTCCGAAAATTGGATTCATCCCAGACGCTTCTGATGCATTTGGCTTTCTTGACCCATCACTCGTGCTCCGTGCCTGCCATCTCATCCCAGCTTTTGCTGAGGGCCGCACTGACTCTCTTCTTCCTTGCGGTCCCTCTGTAGCGAGAGAAAATGGTGATCTTGACGATTGGACAGCGTACTACGTAAACATGTAAGTGCTATTCCAGGTTTACAAAACATGACCAAATCTCCTGCTGTTACTAGCTTTGCAGATCGTGACATGTATGCACGTTTTATAGGTTTTGGTGTTGGCCACAATGCTCAATATGACCAGTCCATCATCAACTTGGAAAATCAGGACACTGAGGATGGTGTCGACGAAAACCAAATCCCTGGAAATCATGAGAATGACGCCAGTGCAAACTGCAGTGGCGAGATTGCATGTGATACCGACATGCTAGGCATGGAGGGCAGAGAAGATACCTTTGATGACGATGACGATGAGGCTTCAGAGAATAGTAACACAGAAGATGAGTTCTCGGACATGGAGGAGAACGAGAGTGAAGGTGAAGAAGTGCCCAAATTCAAGTTCTGAGCCTTGAAAGCGTTGGTGGAGCATTCCGACTGTTTAAAGCTTGCTAGGCAGTTGCATTATTTTATTTTATTTAGCTTCCATGTTTTCGTCTGCGTACTGGTAATCCAAAGCGAGTTCTCAAAGGCCTGGCAGGCCTTTTGCAGTTTGCAGAAGCTCGACAACAACAACGATAATCTACAGCTGGTTGGGGCCCCACAACAACGAATACAATCATCATACTCACCTATGACTACCGTTGCGATGACAGCTGTGCCCATCGACTCAACGATAACCTGACCCAGCATTTTTCTTGCAGTTACCATCACTAATATTATATTGTTGGGTTACACTGAACTTGGATGGCATTACGGTGCATACGCATAATGCCGCTGGACTGAAAGCTGCAGGGAATTAGTGTTGTTGATCATAAAGCATTAGATAGCATGACCAAGTTTCGAATGACTGGGGTAGAGTGGTAAAGCGTTGGCAAATGTTTTCAGTCTCTATTGCGGTCAGAAGACCTTGTAAGGCGCATATTTATTTTGTTTATTCGACATTGCCATAGACGCATAGCATTCTCTTACGGTTTCAGTGATGTTGACGCTCATCGCATCGCTCTCAGACTCAACGGCCTGTTCTACGTATGCAAACGCGTTCCTTGTATTATTACATGAATATACATACATATCAATGTATCTATCGCTTCTGCAACACTTGTCCCTGTAAGAGGCATCCTTACTGATGACCGATAACACTCGCACTGCAACTTTTCTCGAACCCAGCGAATGGCAGTAACCCAGAGTGGCAAGTATAGGATGATCTGGACAGTGAATATGTACATGCATAAGCGATACACCAAACTTCCCGCCATGTAGCTAGCCCAAACCAAGGCTCATACTGAAAGTTTCTAATGTACACTTGAAGCAATGGCAGGCGGGAAAGGTTGCACAACCTAGCTGCGTACAGTATACGCGGTAAAGTGAAGATGTAATCTTGGCTCCGGGTCCTGGGCTGTCACATTTGGTCCATGTTCGCGGGGCAAAAGTCCTGACACTGGACTCGCATACCATGATTTTTTCGTTGTTCATTGCTCCTATATTATTCATATCTGCACATCGAAACTCTTTTCAATACCTTCAAAATGCAGAACACCCTACACAAGACAAGGGAATGACAGGTTATACACAACGAAACAAATAATTCACATTTATTCGCGACAGTCTTCCCACGTATTAAGACTGCAGTCCATTCATTATGGGCGTGAACGATGACAAAATGTTCTTGAGCGGATCCATATATTCCAACAACCTGCCAATTAAGGTTGTCGGGATAAGCATCTAAACAGCATTTCAGATTGCCTTACTTAATATTTCCGTAGGTACCTGCCTCCGTGAAAGATCTTTGGGACTACTTCCGAGCGAATACAATCGAGGAGAGTCTGTAATCGGATGACCATCAGTGTTAAACCACTCATGAAGAAGGCCTTACATGTTGCCCTAATATAACGAAATTGACACCGTTCGGTAAACTCTCCTTGAAGCCAACCGAAGTCTCGATGTGGTTTGATGTTCCAGCAAATCTAATGAAAAACGTTCTGCAAGCAAATCCTTGAAATGGCGGCGGGATGCATACCTGATAACAAGGGAGGCATAACCCTCCTCCTCTGCACCCTTCACCTCTTTAGACAACATCCGCGACAAAAGCATCGAACTCTGAGCACCAGTATCCCACAAGCACCACGTATCAAAAACGTCGGCCCTGCAAGAAAAAGTCGTCATCATCGTCGTATGGCTCGATCATAAGACTAGCACGGACAAAAGGCATGGGAAACGAGGAGGATTCATCAGCCCTAACGGAAACAAAAGGGGTTGGAATCCGGAGATCTGGAAATGCGGCTTTAGTGAGTGCAAACATTTTGCGACGCCGTTCGCGAGCACGAGCAGCAGCAGCAGGATCGGCAATTGGCCGAAAAGGAATATGGTAAGCCTTGGGAGGGCCGAAGGGACCGCCATCGCCAGGCAGCATAGGAACTATGAAGGAAAACAAGATCAAGAGGAGGCATGAGTGACAGGGAAAAGCTTACTTACTTGGACGGATAGCTTTGAGCTGCTCATCAGTGTACGGGGCTACCGACCCATAGACACTTGCCTCTATTTTCAAAGCGGCCTCGGCAGGAGATTCTTCTACTTGCTCAGAAACCTCAATTGTGGACATTTCAAGTTCGAGAGTTGTGTCAGGCTCAAGGCTTCACGCCGTCGCTGTTCGTGTGAGGGGCTGATTGCGAGACAGTGTGAAATTTGGAGTGGATGGTCGATTATATAATCTCACGTCATCACTAAGCCAACAAGACTGAACTTAGTGCGAGCCTTTGGCAGTGGCAGTGTCGGAAAAGTGCCATACGGGGAAGGCTGCGCCGCGCCCGGAAAGTGCGATGACATCACCGGTCACAGCCGTCACTCTCGTCACCGCCAGCGTCTCCGCGAACGCGTTGCCGTCAGGCCGCTTACTGTAACTCGATCGATCGGGTCAGGGGGGGGCACGATATGCAATAGGTGTGACGAGGTGACTGCTACCGTTGGCCTACTATTGCCAATCGATGCAATAACTAAATAGCGGCGGTACTAGAGTAATGCGAGACGACCAAGGGGCGCGCAAAGGAAAGTGGGGAGGCGTGGAATGTGCGTACTAGGGCAGTGCCCACAAGAGAACTACTATGATGGAGTGATAAATGAGAAAATAAAAGCGAAGTGCAAGACGAGAGAAGGAATGGCGATCGGGGAAGCACGATGTGGGATGATATGACATGACGGGAAGCTGTTGAATGTGTGTATGCAGTGCCCAAGAGAACTGTGAGAGTGATAAATGAGAAAATAGAAACGAAACGAAACGAAACAAATGGGATGCGGGAAACCGACGAAGCGCAAGACGAGAGAGAAGGAACAGCACGATGTGTGATTATATGATATGATAGTACGATGGAATTGCGTGGTGGGCGGGCGTTTGTGCTACTACTCGCCGGCGGCCGGGGGGGAGACGGCTTGGGCCTCGTTCAAGAGGAAGCGATGGCGCTCCCTAGCATCAGGATGGCGTCTTCGCGCCCGCTGGATCTCCTTGAGCAACTCCGAGTGGCTTTGAGCGAGCGCGCTTCCATAGGCCTTGTACCAGTCTTCTTCGTTCTCCTTGAACCTGGAATGTTGTGTGAAATCAGTGAGCGAAGCGAGGGGGGACGACCGACTTACACGTGGAGGAACTCCTTGGCGACGACGCTCCGCTGGTGGTACAAGGCGTTGAATTTCTGCCGGTTCCGTCTGTTGTAGTAATGGGACGGCCAGTCTTTTAGAGGCATTGTGAGATGGAGCCTGGGCTCCCCCATCGTCCAGTGCTGCACGATGTCTCTCCACGCCTCCGATCGTGGTGTCCTCCCGCCATTTGCAAGCTTGACTGGGACGTGTGGGATGACAAGATCCATGGGCAGAGCGTCCGTGGTCCTCCGGGCGCCCACAAGCGAAGGGAGCAGCACAGGAGCGGTGATGTTTGCACCCGCTGCTGGCGCCGGACAAGGGATCGTCGCATTGGGGGTCGACAGCGACAGTCCAGGAGCCCGTACTGCTGCTTGTACAGCGCATGTCAGCTGGGGGCCAGTGGCGAGTGGTTGCGACAGCACAGCGGCCCTTGGGATCGGTGGATGGACGATAATAGTCTGGCCGGACGAATGACGATGGGCTGGTGGATGGAATAGTGGTCAGCCGTCGTTGCTCGGGGTGGTGTGAGTAGTTGTGCACTCACCGTTCGTGTCCTGAGCGGACGCCAGTGTCCCAAGGCTGGGTGCGAGCCTGTTGTTGATCAGGTTAGTCACATCACTGAACTTCTGGCGCATATCCTCCGACATCGCAGCTTGTGACTCGCCGATGGTCATTACAGCTTTTTGCAGTGCGGCGACATTCGCCGTCAGTGCCGCATGTGCCATGCAAAATTCCTCCGTAGATGCTGGCCGGAGGAGTGCAGCCTCGCCAGCAAAAGAGGCAGTGGCCTCACGTGATGTGGGCCCCAGTGCGTCGCTGAAGTCGGTCTCGTATGCATGGAGCTCATCGAGCAGATACCGCATCAAGGTGTCGTTCTGGGGGAAGAGAAGCAAAAAAAAAAAGCAAGGTCAGCAGTTTGGAACGCGGTGATGTACCGAGATAGGAAGGAGAATGGTCCAGCCTATCTGACTCGATCTGCAAGTACCCACCTGCTCACCCTCTGCCCATCCGCCCCAGAAACGAACGCACTGGAGGGACCATCGCTCGCCTAACAGGGTGCTCATGAATCGGTACTGTGCGCCACCACGGCAGAAGCAATGCGTTGAGTACTTCCCTGGTATCTTAGCCCCGTCCACTGCAGCATTGATTTCCTTCTGCACTAGGTCGTGCGAGAGTGCCTCCCCCGGCAGGAGGACGCCACTGCCTCCCAGCACAGGAAACAGGAAGTCCCCCGCTTCCATAGCGCGGCCAAGGTGGACGTGCTTGACCCAGTTCATCCAGAAAAGGACCCAGAAGAAGGGATCGCACGCCCTTCCCATATCTGGGCGTGGATAAATCTTGTAGTGGTTACCTGATGAGTGCAGTGAGGTCTAGACGGTAGCTACTACTAAAGCAGGCGGACGCACTGCGCTGGTGAATGTCCCTTCCCCCCTTATCGCTCTTCCTCTGCCACCCCTTCCGATTGCTCAAATAGATTTCGAAGTAGACGTGCAGGTCGCTTATCGTAAGTGACCCTTCCTCGCCTCGTAGATACTTCAGGAACATGCTGTTTACAGCGTGGATGTCCTCCGCGGTGATGTCGCCGCACTTCAACTTCACCAACTCGAAGTTCCTAGTGGCGAATTAGAGCAACATTGACTCACTGACACCGGAAATGAACTGTGCACGTACCTCGTCCAGATTGTAAATGCGATGGCGCAGAAGGCAAGGTGTTCCACCTTCCGCGTGGTCTCCTTGTCCAGGGCGCCTCCATCGGGCGGCGACCCCAATCCGGTCATCAGGAAACGAAGGTGGTTGAACGCGGCATCAAGCGGGTACTTGGATGCAGCCCAGGTGAGCATGCGGTCCATATATTCTTTCGTCATTGCTCCTGAATGCGTGCGCTGACTTCCTCCGGCATTGATCTTGTGTCTGATTGACGCAACGGTGTCAATGACATCGACAGAAAGGACCGGGTTGCCCTCATATCGACCTCGCAACTCGTTGTAGTGCCATTTGTCGCGGAACGTACCGCAACTGTCGCTATCAAGACATTTACTTTTGTCAGTGACCACTACCAGGAATAAGGTTGCCGCATTACTAACACTTCGTCCCACATCATCTTAAACGCAGCTCGGATCCCGTCGATGGTGCTCTGACCAGAAGGCTTTACCTCGGCGAAGCCTTTCCACCCAAGATAAATGGATAGGGCTTGGTCCGAGCACTCATTTGGATGGCGTTCGAATGCATTCCTGAATGCAGGCTTGTGGTAGATTTCCGAGCCCTCTCCAGGATGAGTTGCGACGGACAAGGTGCCGTCCGCTGCATAGTGGCTCTGCAACCACTGGCGTGCCTGTTTGATATGTCTCTCGTAGACTTCCCTCGTCTTTGGTGCTAGACAGTGAGTTTGTTTGCCATCTTCTTTTACCTGTTGGGCCTCTTGTAGGTTTGGCAGGTCCTTCACAGCAGGTTCCTTCTGCTTCCTCCCGGGTTTTTCAGGGGGCCTTTCAGGAGACACAGGTGGGGAATTCCAGTCTGTGGCTGGTGTTTGCAGCTGGGCCATTGCAGGATGGTGAGGTAGGAGCAAGGGTCGGTAGTGTCAATTTCATATGATTTTTCTACATACTCTGCCTGCTCATACCTAGCAGTCATTTTGTCCATAACACAATAATGCTTTGTATTCAGCTCGAAGCATCAGGCATATGGCAGTACAGTACAGTGTCATATCGTGCTAGTTAAAAAAATAGCTACTCCTCGCCTGTCAGGTCAATGACCTCAGTGTCAAAAGATGGTACCTCCATGGAAAGGTCAATCAATGCCCCCTCAGGCATGCTCCTCGCGTCCTCGCCCACTGAAAGTTCCGTACTAGTGGACTGTGTCATTCCCAACACAAGTGAAAGGAAGTCCAGAGTGACATGAAAATAATTTTAGAAAAGAGCGTCCATACTATACAAGATGGGATGCAAATCGGATGGACGGCGGTGTTGTCGCAGCGAGGAACAGAGCAATTGATTTTAGAAAAGGGGGTCCGCCATGCTATACAAGATGGGATGCAAATTGGATTGACGGTGGTGAGCAGAGCGGTTGATTTTAGAAAAGGGTGTCCGTATTATACAAGATGGGATGCAAATCAGATGGACGGCGGTGTTGTTGCAGTGAGGAGCAGAGCGATTGGTTTTAGAAAAGGGCGCCCGTACTATACAAGATGGGATGCAAATCGGATTGACGGCGGTGAGCAGAGCAATTGATTTTAGAAAAGGGCGTCCGTACTATACAAGATGGGATGCAAATCGGATTGACGGCGGTGTTGTCGCAGTGAGGAGCAGAGCGATTCATAGTGGACGTTGAACAGGATCAAACGCCCGACAGCATTCCCTGCCACGAGTTGTACCACGCTGTTGGCCCACATCCCCAGGAACGTTCACCTGCTGTTGCTGTCGGGTGTGCGAACGAAGTCTAACGAGTCAGACAATGAAGAGGCGAAAGAAGGGAATGGTTGCAGCACCTACAGAGTTAACAACTTTGTCTGCATTATTCAGTCACACTTCTGTTCTTCGTGGCGGCTCTGAAGCCCTGCCAGGGGTAGGGGATAGTACATCATAACATAGGCAAGGGAGACTCCAGGTCGTCCCTGTGCGCCTGCTGAATGGCCAAGTGAGTATTGATGAGCTACCAGCAAGCCACTCTCCCAAACCTTCACCAGCATCGTGGCCGTGATGCCTTTCCCGAAGTTGGCCTCACAATTTAAGAGGTACACTATGTATCCCATCGCCAGCCCTCATCAAGAAGAACCCCCATTGGTGTTTTTCCCTACAACAATGTCAAAGGCAATGCAACATGAAATAAGTCCAGGCTCACCATCGACTCTGAGGTTCTGGAAGCTTTGAGGCCTTTCCAGGGGGGGAGCACCACAGGGGTAGTACATCAGAACATAAGCAAGGGACTCTGGGTCATCCTTGCATGCCTGCTCGACACCCAGGTGAGTATTGATGGACATATAACAAGCGGTACCCGTAGGATTCTTGTTCTCCCTGTATGGAATATAAAGATGCATCTTAGGGTCACGGAACTTCTTAGCAAGACCGTTGTTGACCTACTTGATTGGCTTACCAGCGCCCATCAAGAAATCAATTTGATATCGCGGTGGACAGAACCACCGGAATAGATGTACTCTGAGGTATCTGTTTGGAGCTATGAGTAACAGGGGAAGACGGCAAGCAATGGGACTCACTAATTGATTGGCGAGTAAAAGGACAGTTTTGAGGCTGGACTTCCTGTTGCAGAAGTTGAAAAGATCTTCGAGAGACAGGCCCAAAAGATCGAGGACCATCGCATTATAGTCGCATTCAGTGCCGAACCATCGAAAAAAGGGTCCACCGCCGACGCCAGCCAGCGTCTTGCAGATTTTGGACCCATACTCCAGCTAGGGATGCTTGGCCTTTCCCCTGAGATGATATTGACCCCAAGATAAATATCACCTGGACGGGGGGTGAGCGAGCGCAAACGTTGAGATAACAATAGCACATACCAAAAGAACTGGAGCCAATCAAATTATTGCCAGTACTTGCCACCAACGAAGGGATCGAGTCTGTGAGCGGGACTTTCTGCTATGGTTATAGTGCAGGAAGGTGAGGGGGGTGAGTGAGCACAAATGTCATGAGATAGCGACAGCACATACCAAAAGAACCGGAGCTAATGTTTTTTCCGTGCCTATACTTGCCGCCAACACAGAGATCAGGTCTGTGAGCAGGACTTTCTGCTGTGGTTGTAGTACAGGAAGGTGAGGGGGGTGAGCGAGCGCAAATGTTTGTGAGACAGCAACAGCACATACCGCAAGAACCCGAGCCAATCTTCTTTCCGAGCCTATACTTGCTGCCGGAGAGGAGATCAGGTCTGTGAGCGAAACTTTCTGCCATGGTTGTAGTGCAGGAAGGTGAGGGGGGTGAGCGAGCGCAAATGTCATGAGATAGCGACAGCACATACCAAAAGAACCGGAGCTAATGTTCTTTCCGTGCCTATACTTGCCACCAACACGGAGATCAGGTCTGTGAGCGGGACTTTCTGCCGTGGTTGTAGTGCAGGAAGGTGAGGGGGTGAGCGAGCACAAATGTCATGAGATAGCGACAGCACATACCGCAAGAACCCGAGCCGATCTTCTTTCCGAGCCTATACTTGCCGCCGGAGAGGAGATCAGGTCTGTGAGCGGGACTTTCTGCCATAGTTGTAGTGCAGGAAGGTGAGGGGAGTGAGCAAGCACAAACGTTGTGAGACAGCGATAGCACATACCGCAAGAGCCCGAGCCAATCTTCTTTCCGAGCCTATACTTGCCGCTGACGAGGAGATCGGGTCTGTGAGCGGGACTTTCTGCCATGGTTGTAGTGCAAGAAGGTGAGGGAGCTGGACGGGGATGAGTTCTGATACACAAGCAGAGCTAAAATAGGAATGAAGGGCTGGAGGGGGCGTGGAGAGCAGCGTGGACATTGCGCCTCGATTTCTTCAGTCGCCTCCATCCTGTTTTGCTGTGCAGAGCCAGTCATCTGCAAGATTAACCACGAGGCAGGGGGTGGTTGCTTGAGGCACTGGCTGTTGTGCGTGATGTCAATGGAAAATAACGGAGAATGGACTCACCAAATGAAAAATAAAATAAAATGCACGGTCAAAGTCACTGGATCGATGTTGAACTCCTGGAGAATAGCGGTAAAATGGTGGGGGGAGGACTCACCAAATGAAAATGAACAGTGCAGTCAAAGTTGCTGGATCAACGATTAACTCCCACTCCAGATACTGGCACATCTCTCTCTCCATCCGGTTGATTTTCCTCAGCTGGAACATCCCCTGGGCGAGGCGGCGATCAGCCACGATTTGTTCGAATGTGTATCATCGCAGATGACCTTACATGAACACGGAGACAAACAAGCGATGACCCAATGATCCCCATGAGGCGGGAAAATGCGCCTTCGGTACCTGGAGTGCTGCAAAGGTGAGTGAGGGGTGTAGTTTCGAGCAGTGGAGGGCGTATGCGATAAAATAGGGCAGCTTCACCGTCGAGCCCGAGGAGGACGGCGGCAACTCCGGGCAGGTGAGTAGGTGGGTGAGAAACTTGGCGCACAGGCACAATATGTGCTCGTGGCCATAGTAGAAGGGGTCAGGTTGCCGTGAAACGGACACCGCCGATTGGGATTTCTGGTCGGCATGTTGGAAGGGGTAGGGATAGCCTATCTGATGGAAGAGGTGATAATGGATTGATATCAGTACAACTCTGAAAGGGCTCATCGCGTATGGGGGCTCACCGATGCTGACCGAGATTGCTGAGCGCTGAGCAGCAACGAGTGGGTGAGGGAGAGTTGGACGAGGAGAACTCGTGGGCAGCGCATGCCCAGCTTTAACCGACCACGCACCTGGGCATTACGTCGTCCCCTGACGCCTTGAGGCCGCAGGCGGGCTTGAGCGCTTGAGCTGTAAAGTACCGGAAAATAGTGGTAAAGTCCTGTAAAGTCGCTTTACAACGGAAAATTGGCAGGTACCTTGGCAGAAGGAGTGGCTGTCTTTGCAGAGTCGAAGTGGCAGCTTTGCAAACCGCTCGACGGGACCAGGCGGGGTGTCCGATAAGTACGTCGTCGGGCGCGGCGGGTGTGAGGTTAGTTATGACGGTACCAAGGGTTCGTTGACATTTGACAGTAGCCTAAAAAGGAAATTTGGCTGTGAGCACTGTCAAGGTGGCTGTGTTCCGGCCTACCTATGTAGTCCCCTTTCCTGCTATTAGTCTGTAAAATACCGGCCTTTAGCTTAGTGAGTGGACGGACCTGATACCTTGGAGGGCCTTCTGCTTGGTGCCAGCCAAGATTGGGTACCATGGTTAGTTCTGCAGGTGCTCGAAGACTTCAAAGGCTCAAACCGCCGACAGAAAGCCTCACCGACTCTAAGCGAGCGCCCTGATGGCCAACGTCACCAGCGCACGTAGTCTCGGTTCCTTGCCCGACAGCTGAGATCGCCATCGAGACGAAGCAATCGCGTCCCCGCCACTGTAGATACTGATGACCTTCCTATGCGTGAAACCTGGGCTCTGACCACTCCGTCCAGGCGTTCAAAGGCGTCCATCAAACCCCCGACTGTCTACGTATGTACATATGTACCAGTAGTCGTACTGTAAGCCCTGAGCCGTAACCACTAGGCGACGTTCTGCCCGCACCCTGACCCGCCGTAAACATTTGGTTCCGTGTCACGCTGCGTCCACTTCTGGGCACGATCGACGATGCCGCGATGCCCTCACCCAGCGGGCACGGACGTTTCCGCTGCCGCAGCTCGGCCAGTGTGACCAGATGCCGGCGCTCGCCTTCGCAAACCCCAGCACCGCCACCTGCTGACTTGGCGCGATAACTGGACTTAGTGCGAGCCTTTGGCAGTGGCAGTGTCGGAAAAGTGCCATACGGGGAAGGCTGCGCCGCGCCCGGAAAGTGCGATGACATCACCGGTCACAGCCGTCACTCTCGTCACCGCCAGCGTCTCCGCGAACGCGTTGCCGTCAGGCCGCTTACTGTAACTCGATCGATCGGGTCAGGGGGGGCACGATATGCAATAGGCGTGACGAGGTGACTGCTACCGTTGGCCTACTATTGCCAATCGATGCAATAACTAAATAGCGGCAGTACTAGAGTAATGCAAGACGACCAAAGGGCGCGGGAAGGAAAGCGGGGAGGCGTGGAATGTGCGTACTAGGCAGTGCCCACAAGAGAACTACTATGATGGAGTGATAAATGAGAAAATAAAAGCGAAGCGCAAGACGAGAGAAGGAACGGCGATCGGGGAAGCACAATGTGGGATGATATGACATGACGGTGTAGAGACAGTCCTGTCTCTAGGTGTAGAATTGGTAGTACTGATACTGGACTCTTACCTTAGCTATGTAGGCTTGTACTTAGCTTACTAAGCAACTTCCCTCTTTCCTCTGTATATGTTTGATCTCAGTCCTGGAGTGACTGAACACCTCTACTCTCCCTACTTCCTCTAGTCTCCCCAGTCCCTGGGAGCTCTGCCAGACCTCCAGAAGCCCCTGGGTCGAGCATGCCTCACCTGAGGCAGCAGCAACACCCAACCCCCCCCTACAACGGGAAGCTGTTGAATGTGTGTATGCAGTGCCCAAGAGAACTGTGAGAGTGATAAATGAGAAAATAGAAACAAAACAAAACGAATGGGATGCGGGAAACCGACGAAGCGCAAGACGAGAGAGAAGGAACAGCACAATGTGTGATTATATGATATGATAGTACAATGGAATTGCGTGGTGGGCGGGCGTTTGTGCTACTACTCGCCGGCGGCCGGGGGGGAGACGGCTTGGGCCTCGTTCAAGAGGAAGCTATGGCACTCCCTAGCGTCAGGATGGCGTCTTCGCGCCCGCTGGATCTCCTTGAGCAACTCCGAGTGGCTTTGAGCGAGCACGCTTCCATAGGCCTTGTACCAGTCTTCTTCGTTCTCCTTGAACCTGGAATCTTGTGTGAAATCAGTGAGCGAAGCGAGGGGGGACGACCGACTTACATGTGGAGGAACTCCTTGGTGATGACGCTCCGCTGGTGGTACAAGGCGTTGAATTTCTGCCGGTTCCGTCCGTTGTAGTAATGGGATGGCCAGTCTTTTAGAGGCATTGTGAGACGGAGCCTGGGCTCCCCCACCGTCCAGTGCCGCACGATGTCTCTCCACCCCTCCGATCGTGGCGTTCTCCCGCCATTTGCGAGCTTGACTGGGACGTGTGGGATGATGAGATCCATGGGCGGAGCATCCGTGGTCCTCCGGGCGCCCACAAGCGAAGGGAGCAGCACGGGAGCGGTGATGTTTGCACCCGCTGCTGGCGCTGGACAAGGGATCGTTGCATTGGGGGTCGACAGCGACAGTCCGGGAGCCCGTACTGCTGCTTGTACAGCGCATGTCAGCTGGGGGCCAGTGGCGAGTGGTTGCAACAGCACAGCGGCCCTTGGGATCGGTGGATGGACGATAATAGTCTGGCCGGACGAATGATGATGGGCTGGTGGATGGAATAGTGGTCAGCCGTCGTTGCTCGGGGTGGTGTGAGTAGTTGTGCACTCACCGTTCGTGTCCTGAGCGGACGCCAGTGTCCCAAGGCTGGGTGCGAGCCTGTTGTTGATCAGGTTAGTCACATCACTGAACTTCTGGCACATATCCTCCGACATCGCAGCTTGTGACTCACCGATGGTCATTACAGCTTTTTGCAGTGCGGCGACATTCGCCGTCAGTGCTGCATGTGCCATGCGAAATTCCTCCGTAGATGCTGGCCGGAGGAGTGCAGCCTCGCCAGCAAAAGAGGCAGTGGCCTCACGCGATGTGGGCCCCAGTGCGTCGCTGAAGTCGGTCTCGTACGCATGGAGCTCATCGAGCAGATACCGCATCAAGGTGTCGTTCTGGGGGGGAGAAGCAAAAAAAAAAAGCAAGGTCAGCAGTTTGGAACACGGTGATGTACCGAGATAGGAAGGAGAATGGTCCGGCCTATCTGACTCGATCTGCAAGTACCCACCTGCTCACCCTCTGCCCATCCGCCCCAGAAACGAACACACTGGAGGGACCATCGCTCGCCTAATGGGGCGCTCATGAATCGGTACTGTGCGCCACCACGGTGGAAGCAATGCGTTGAGTACTTCCCTGGTATCTTAGCCCCGTCCACTGCAGCATTGATTTCCTTCTGCACTAGGTCGTGCGAGAGTGCCTCCCCCGGCAGGAGGACGCCACTGCCTCCCAGCGCAGGAAACAGGAAGTCCCCCGCTTCCATAGCGCGGCCAAGGTGGACGTGCTTGACCCAGTTCATCCAGAAAAGGACCCAGAAGAAGGGATCGCACGCCCTTCCCATATCTGGGCGTGGATAAATCTTGTAGTGGTTACCTGGTGAGTGCAGTGAGGTCTAGACGGTAGCTACTACTAAAGCGGGCGGACGCACTGCGCTGGTGAATGTCCCTTCCCCCCTTATCGCTCTTCCTCTGCCACCCCTTCCGATTGCTCAAATAGATTTCGAAGTAGACGTGCAGGTTGCTTATTGTAAGTGACCCTTCCTCGCCTCGTAGATACTTCAGGAACACGCCGTTTACAGCGTGGATGTCCTCCGCGGTGATGTCGCCGCACTTCAACTTCACCAACTCGAAGTTCCTAGTGGCGAATTAGAGCAACATTGACTCACTGACACCGGAAATGAACTGTGCACGTACCTCGTCCAGATTGTAAATGCGACGGCGCAGAAGGCAAGGTGTTCCACCTTCCGCATGGTCTCCTTGTCCAGGGCGCCTCCATTGGGCGGCGACCCCAATCCAGTCATCAGGAAACGAAGGTGGTTGAACGCGGCATCAAGCGGGTACTTGGATGCAGCCCAGGTGAGCATGCGGTCCATATATTCTTTCGTCATTGCTCCCGAATGCGTGCGCTGACTTCCTCCGGCATTGATCTTGTGTCTGATTGACGCAACGGTGTCAATGACATCGACAGAAAGGACCAGGTTGCCCTCATATCGACCTCGCAACTCGTTGTAGTGCCATTTGTCGCGGAACGTACTGCAACTGTCGCTATCAAGACATTTACTTTTGTCAGTGACCACTACCAGGAATAAGGTTGCCACATTACTAACGCTTCGTCCCACATCATCTTAAACGCAGCTCGGATCCCGTCGATGGTGCTCTGACCGGAAGGCTTTACCTCGGCGAAGCCTTTCCACCCAAGATAAATGGATAGGGCTTGGTCCGAGCACTCGTTTGGATGGCGTTCGAATGCATTCCTGAATGCAGGCTTGTGGTAGATTTCCGAGCCCTCTCCAGGATGAGTTGCAACGGACAAGGTGCCGTCCGCTGCATAGTGGCTCTGCAACCACTGGCGTGCCTGTTTGATATGTCTCTCGTAGACTTCCCTCGTCTTTGGTGCTAGATGGTGAGTTTGTTTGCCATCTTCTTTTACCTGTTGGGCCTCTTGTAGGTTTGGCAGGTCCTTCACAGCAGGTTCCTTCTGCTTCCTCCCGGGTTTTTCAGGGGGCCTTTCAGGAGACACAGGTGGGGAATTCCAGTCTGTGGCTGGTGTTTGCAGCCGGGCCATTGCAGGATGGTGAGGTAGGAGCAAGGGTCGGTAGTGTCAATTTCATATGATTTTTCTACATACTCTGCCTGCTCATACCTAGCAGTCATTTTGTCCATAACACAATAATGCTTTGTATTCAGCTCGAAGCATCAGGCATATGGCAGTACAGTACAGTGTCATATCGTGCTAGTTAAAAAAATAGCTACTCCTCGCCTGTCAGGTCAATGACCTCAGTGTCAAAAGATGGTACCTCCATGGAAAGGTCAATCAATGCCCCCTCAGGCATGCTCCTCGCGTCCTCACCCACTGAAAGTTCCGTACTAGTGGACTGTGTCATTCCCAACACAAGTGAAAGGAAGTCCAGAGTGACATGAAAATAATTTTAGAAAAGAGCGTCCATACTATACAAGATGGGATGCAAATCAGATTGATGGCGGTGTCGTTGCAGCGAGGAGCAGAGCAATTGATTTTGTCGCAGCGAGGAACAGAGCAATTGATTTTAGAAAAGGGGGTCCGCCATGCTATACAAGATGGGATGCAAATTGGATTGACGGTGGTGAGCAGAGCGGTTGATTTTAGAAAAGGGTGTCCGTATACTATACAAGATGGGATGCAAATCGGATTGACGGCGGTGAGCAGAGCAATTGATTTTAGAAAAGGGCGTCCGTACTATACAAGATGGGATGCAAATCGGATTGACGGCGGTGTTGTTGCAGTGAGGAGCAGAGCGATTGGTTTTAGAAAAGGGCGCCCGTACTATACAAGATGGGATGCAAATCAGATTGACGGCGGTGAGCAGAGCAATTGATTTTAGAAAAGGGCGTCCGTACTATACAAGATGGGATGCAAATCGGATGGATGGCGGTGTTGTCGCAGCAAGGAGCAGAGCGATTCATAGTGGACGTTGAACAGGATCAAACGCCCGACAGCATTCCCTGCCACGAGTTGTACCACGCTGTTGGCCCACATCCCCAGGAACGTTCACCTGCTGTTGCTGTCGGGTGTGCGAACGAAGTCTAATGAGTCAGACAATGAAGAGGCGAAAAAAGGGAATGGTTGCAGCACCTACAGAGTTAACAACTTTGTCTGCATTATTCAGTCACACTTCTGTTCTTCGTGGCGGCTCTGAAGCCCTGCCAGGGGTAGGGGATAGTACATCATAACATAGGCAAGGGAGACTCCAGGTCGTCCCTGTGCGCCTGCTGAACGGCCAAGTGAGTATTGATGAGCTACCAGCAAGCCACTCTCCCAAACCTTCACCAGCATTGTGGCCGTGATGCCTTTCCCAAAGTTGGCCTCACAATTTAAGAGGTACACTATGTATCCCATCGCCAGCCCTTGTCAAGAAGAACCCCCATTGGTGTTTTTCCCTACAAAATGTCAAAGGCAATGCAACATGAAATAAGTCCAGGCTCGCCGTCGACTCTGAGGTTCTGGAAGCTTTGAGGCCTTTCCAGGGGGGGAGCACCACAGGGGTAGTACATCAGAACATAAGCAAGGGACTCTGGGTCATCCTTGCATGCCTGCTCGACACCCAGGTGAGTATTGATGGACATATAACAAGCGGTACCCGTAGGATTCTTGTTCTCCCTGTATGGAATATAAAGATGCATCTTAGGGTCACGGAACTTCTTAGCAAGACCGTTGTTGACCTACTTGATTGGCTTACCAGCGCCCATCAAGAAATCAATTTGATATTGCGGTGGACAGAACCACCGGAATAGATGTACTCTGAGGTATCTGTTTGGAGCTATGAGTAACAGGGGAAGACGGCAAGCAATGGGACTCACTAATTGATTGGCGAGTAAAAGGACAGTTTTGAGGCTGGACTTCCTGTTGCAGAAGTTGAAAAGATCTTCGAGAGACGGGCCCAAAAGATCGAGGACCATCGCATTATAGTCGCATTCAGTGCCGAACCATCGAAAAAAGGGTCCACCGCCGACGCCAGCCAGCG
Organism: Scleroderma bovista; assembly: GCA_037178675.1. Lineage (NCBI taxonomy): Eukaryota > Fungi > Basidiomycota > Agaricomycetes > Boletales > Sclerodermataceae > Scleroderma > Scleroderma bovista. Next base: position 84,245 of record JAYMGJ010000581.1, read on the forward strand.
TCTTGCAGATTTTGGACCCATACTCCAGCTAGGGATGCTTGGCCTTTCCCCTGAGATGATATTGACCCCAAGATAAATATCACCTGGACGGGGGGTGAGCGAGCGCAAACGTTGAGATAACAATAGCACATACCAAAAGAACTGGAGCCAATCAAATTATTGCCAGTACTTGCCACCAACGAAGGGATCGAGTCTGTGAGCGGGACTTTCTGCTATGGTTATAGTGCAGGAAGGTGAGGGGGGTGAGTGAGCACAAATGTCATGAGATAGCGACAGCACATACCAAAAGAACCGGAGCTAATGTTTTTTCCGTGCCTATACTTGCCGCCAACACAGAGATCAGTCTGTGAGCAGGACTTTCTGCTGTGGTTGTAGTACAG
>JAYMGJ010000582.1:0-55198 GCA_037178675.1 Scleroderma bovista
GTCCAAACAAGACCTAACCTCAGTCTCGTGACTTAGATTATGTTTTTGGAAATTGCCAATCACGTGCACATTACACCGCCAATCACCAGCCTTGCCACAAAGACACGCTCACTTCTGCTCCCTCCTTCTCAATCCACCGTACGTCTTTCCGTCTTGCACCATTGTGCACCTCACCACGTCGTCTCACGTCAAGATCCTGTGCACCTACCTCAACACCCCTGGTTCCGGGTTGGCTTCGTGCCGCTCACTGACCTGTAGCTGACTTCGCGTCACCTCAGGTTGCACTCTGTTGACTCTGCGTCACTGAGGTCTCCCTGGCACCACCTTGTGCACCTCGTGCCAGTGGGGTTGCTGTATCTCGTTGGGTACCAGTTTCTGGAGAGTCTCCTGTTTATCCCATATTCCGTTGCGTAACCTTCCCTACTTCTCCATGCTTACCTTCCTTGCCAATCAATTTGACTCCTACTCACTTTGCTGCACTAGGTGTGTATTCTCAGCTTATCCACTCTCCTGCAGACTAATTCTTATTCTTTCTTTGTTGACTCAGATTATCCCTGCAATAACTTCCATGGCCTCTGCCATGACTCGTTTCAAGCCATACACCTGCACTGATGATGGTACGTCTATCCGCATCTTCTCCTCCGTTTACCTTCATGAATTAATGCACATCAACAGCAAAGATTACTGCTTTTGATGCCCGTGCTGTTGCATGCAAGAACCGCTGGGTAATAATGTCGCCAAACGCCGATTATGTCCCCGAACTGCACATATTCGAAGACGAAGACCTTTGACCCCGTGCTGACAGTTGTTTTGGGCTGGTCAACTGCTTTCAGTGGCCACAGACCTTCGAGCATGACTATGAGTATGCAGTTTGCATTCCTCGGGAGGATTCGGTTCCCTTTCTCGATATCCTGTGGTATACTCCCACCTCCAATGATATTGATGTGCTGCCTGGCGCTAAGTGCGTAGTGGGCACTCTTTGACAGGAGAAGATCAAGTCATTTGAAGAACTGCTGCACGACCTGCGCAGCCGTCGCCATAACATTCGAAAACAATGTGACATTCTGAAGACCCAGATGCGCTCCGCTGAACATGAAGTAGCCCGCTTGTGTCAAGTCCGGGTCTACTCCGGTAGGGGGTCCGGTCAAGTCCGGACGAGCGCGGACGAAGGAAGAGGGCAGAGGGCTGGACGAGAGATTAGTCCGGCCGGGGTTGGTGACCGCTTGGATTCAACGACTAAGGACAACGAGCGTTGATCCCTTGCGTAGGTTCCGGTCAAGAAGGGGAGACGGAGACAGAGACGGAGACGGGCAAGATCAGGAGTAGAGACTATGGTTGATTTCAGACTGAGGTATACAGGACGGAGTACAGGGTACTTATACTACGGAGAACTAGGGTCGAGTATTTACGGTGACAAGTAAACAGCCCAAAGGGCGGACAAGGGATAACCGGAGAAAGTACTAGGTCAGGTCCGATGAAAATAAAGTCAGGTCCGGGTAAAATAAATCAGGTCTGGTGAAAATAACACAAGGCAGGAGATATAACAAGTACACGGAGAACTCACGACCAAGCAGGGTTGACGGCGAGGTGTGGTAACAAACGAATAGAGCATAGACCAAGGGTCGTGCTTAACGGAAGGTTATCTGCGTGAGCACGACCGGAGTAACTGGTGGGCGACCGGAGTTGAGCTGTAAAGCTGCGAAGTGACCGGAGTGACTGGATAGGACCCGGAGTTGGACATGGTCGTAACAGCTTGCGTTGCCATCCCCTTGTGTTCAGAGATCTTGTAGCTTTCATCGTGCAGCTTCAACGTACGCTATTGGATATCCATGCTCTTCTCGACTATCATGAAATCCTCAAACCACTCCTCATAACTCCCCCCTTTAAACCTGTGGCTGCAAATCCCACCTGGATGGGATGCTTCACAAAGGATACCCAGGTGTGCGAGGCACTTTTCTTTGCTGGGATACCTGTGTGGCTCGTGCGTAGTGAGGTGCTCACCCCTCCAACCATGAATATCATTCACCCGGTGCGACTGACATACCCTGATGACATAGTCAAGGCTATGTTCACGGAGAATGGAGTTGTGAAGCCGTTTCCCGCTATTTACCATGGTCCTGGTGGCCTCCATTGCCACTACCATTCTTGTCACCATTACAAAGGCACTCTCGCTGAAGTGCCTGATTCTGTGGAAGGCTTGTCGCAGTTGCCTTCCCGCAGTGGGAAGCAGCCCACCAAAAAGCAGTCCAGGATTGCAAGGGAACAGGCCTCCATAGGTCTTTCCAAGGGTATGCAACTTTCCCATTTTATTTTTTGGTCCCTAATAATTGAGCTCTAGTGAAACTCCCCAAACAACGCACATACAAAGCAAAACTCGAGGAGCCAGACCTTCCTGAAATACTGCTACCCCATGGTCTTTTCATGACTGCTTGGAAAAAAGTTGACCAAAATGCAGAACGAGTCAAGTCAGGTCTAATTGATCCGGGCTACCGCTTCCTGAAGCCCACACTTCTCGTCAACGTGTCTATGCCAGAGCGGAAGAAATCATATCTTTTCAACTGGCTCTCCTGTTGTGCGCTCTGGATAAGTCGGGTCGATGGCAACTTGCCCTCCAAGTTTCCTTCCCCTCAGATGTGGAGGGACTTACTCAACACAATCAATTTGGATCAGCTTTCCTCGACAAAGAGCGCATCAATGAAAATAGCTGCTTGGGATACTTTGGGTGATGAGATTATTCGGTCCGCTCAGGGTTTGGTAGGGGCGCCAGAGGAAATTGTATGGCGGGGAATGCAGGCGAGTTTTCACCATTTTTGATTTGGTTTCCATTCATATGGTGTGCAGATTCGAGTATTGTCTCTGTCGGATCCACCCCTTCAGTTGATACACTCCATGCTGTGGGAGCTGTATGAGCTCAATTTTCGTTATGAACTTTATGCGCTAGATCAGGTCCTAGCTGCTCATCTCTGGACCACATCAGGTGGCACTCTGCCCACCCGCCAGGCTCTTCTCTACAGCATTTTCCCTGGTGATTCAGGTCTCAGGATGATGTCGGAGCCTTTGCCACAGGAACCACATGAATTAGGCCTGTGTGCTGAGCAGGCAAAAATTGCTTTGCCATATGTCAGTAACTTTGCAAGTTGTTGTCTGCATGGCCAGGTGCACCCTCTCGTTTGCGGTCTCCTGTCAAGCTAGATGGTCAGGACAATACCATGGCGTACAAAATATTTCATCTTGCATGTGAATTCTACCTTCAGACAGCTTTTGATTTCCTTGGAAGACAGCCTTCCATTCTGCACATCTTTTCATTCATCTAGGTGTAATCTCATTTTTGGATTTTTTAAAATTCTTTTCCTTCATTTATCTAATTCGGTCCACATACTACTAGTTTTGATACGCCCATCAGTCTTCGGAGACCTTGTAATATGTGTTGCCCAACTTCAGTGCACCTTATCGGACATTCACGCATTGCTTGATTACGCCAGAATCTTCCATCCACTTCTCGCAACCCCCCTTTCAAAGCCTGTGCGTGCAAACCCCATGGGACCTGTGGAGTGCTTCATGAAGAGCACCGAAGTCTGCGAGGGCTTGTACTTCATAGGTGTACCTGTCTGGCTCGTTTGTAATGAAGAGTTCATCCCGTCGACTATGGATATCATCTATCTTATCTTACCCCCCCCTGTTACAATGGCCATTCAATATATTTCATCGCCGGTGTGCATGGGTGCCAAGGATAGGAAGCACGACTGGATTCTCTGTCCGGGCCTGATATATGATGACATTGCTGTTTCTCACGCAAGAATTCATTGGCTCTCCAATTTCGAGAATACTAGTGACGTTCTAACCAGGATAATGATCCCACGGTGGTTTGGGTGTGCCGAGGGACGAGACTGCAGGCTATGAACATAGTGAGGTACTTTCTGTATCGCCTGATAATGTTCAGTGCTCACTAACCAACTAGATCACTGGCAAGCTTATGTAGCGACTGTCAAATCCGGGTCCACTCCGGACAAAGTCCGGACGAAATCCAGTTAAGGTCTTGAACGAGGGAGGGGCAGAGATTGGCCTAGGCCGGGTATTGCTCAGGGGGCAGGATAGACCGATTGGGTACAACAACAGAAGTCAAGCGTTGACCCCTTGCGTGGATTCCAGTCAAGAGAGAGCAGGGACGAGAGATACAGAGTGTGTCAAAACCGGTTCTCCTCAGTGATCTTACTAGGAGGTCCAGAGGTGCAGGGAACTAATGAGGAGGTAAGTCCAGACACTAGTAGGTGCTAGTTAGTGCGGAGAGTCAAGTCCGTGTCAAACGAACGAAGTCTGGGCACTAGAGAAGCACAGGGAGTAAGTCCGGGTTTTTGCGGAGTAAGTCCGGACCGCGGGAAAGTGGTCCGGAGTTGAGCACAGCTTGTCTGGAGCGAAGGACATCCCAGAGGTGGGATAAGTCCTGAGAGGTCTAGCGTCGAGTCTGGGACAGAGGTGGCTTTTGCCCTCATGCAAGTAGGAGACTTGCTAGGATCGGACATAGGACCAAGGGGACGAGATAGGACGGAGGCCGGAGTTGGCCGGAGTTCAGGAGAACAAGATGGGATTAGGAGAGCATGGTGGGTAGTACAGAGTGGGGAGTATCTTAGTTGAGATTTGATCTAAGGATCTACTAGGCCGGAGTACGGTAGTTTATATAGTAAAGAGACTAGAGGTGAGTATATATGGTGACAAGTAAACACCCTAGTCAGGACAAGGGATGGAGCAGAAGCAGACAGGAAAATAAACCAGGGACAGGAAAATAAACCGGAGCGGAAGCAGACACGGGGAACTAGAGTTACAGGGACGACAGAGGAAAAGCAGGGACAAGGGAACTAGGTCGGAAGAGGACAGGTAAGGGTCAGAGGTGGACTTAACTAATGTTAAGTCCGGAGTGATGTCCAGGACTGGAGGAAGTGCAAGAGCGGAGGGAGTGTACGAGCGGAGGAAGGGCGGAGTAGCTGGAGGAAGGTCCGGAGTTGGACATGGAAATGTCCTAAGCCTTTGGTGGACCTGACAGAGGAAGCGGAGCAGGAGCAGGAGCAGAACTGAGCCAGAGTTGGATGTACCAGCCGGAGTTGGATGTAACAGCCAGAGTTGGGCTATGTTGCAGACAAGACCAAGGGAGTGGCCGGACTGAAACTGGAGTAGCGACAAGTGGTAGGTACAGGTTCGACATGGCGGAGTTAGACTGCAGATGTGTCTAGAGGAAGACAGGGGTTAGTCCCAAGGTGGAGATGGACGTAGTGACCGGAGTTGAGCTGGAGTGCAGCTATAGGGCTGGAGATGGCCGGACTAGATCCGGAGTTGCATCTATGCCTAAGGAGAGGTCAGGTGGGCCATGGTTAGACCGGAGTTGCGACTGGAAAAGTATGGATATGACAGAGTGGGTGACTTAGTTGATTTCAGACTGAAGATACAAGACTGAGTACAGGACTTTATATACGGAGACGGAAGTAACCTGAGTATATACGGTGACAAGTAAACAACCAAAAGCCGGAACAAGGGAACGAGAGTGAAAGGAATAGGTCGGTAAAATAAACGGGGACAGGAAAATAAATGGGGAGCCAGGCTTGAAGCAGACACGGGGATCTGGAAGTATACAGGGACAACGGAACGGGTGCAGGAACAATGCGGTAAGTGGAACTAAACCAGATTGGAGAAACGGATAGGGTCGAGTACGGACTTAACAGATACTATGTGCGTGTCAAGTCCGGGTCTACTCCGGTAGGGGGTCCGGTCAAGTCCGGACGAGCGCGGACGAAGGGGGAGAGCAGAGGGCTGGACAAGAGATTAGTCCGGCCGGAGTTGGTGACCGCTTGGATTCAACGACTAAGGACAACGAGCGTTGATCCCTTGCGTAGGTTCCGGTCAAGAAGGGGAGACAGAGACAGAGACGGAGACGGGCAAGATCAGGAGTAGAGACTATGGTTGATTTCAGACTGAGGAGTACAGGATAAACTACAGAGTACTTATACTAAGTAAGAACTAGGGTCGAGTATATACGGTGACAAGTAAACAGCCTAAAAGGCGGACAAGGGACAACCAGAGAAAGTACTAGGTCAGGTCCAATGAAAATAAAGTCAGGTCCGGGTAAAATAAATCAGGTCCGGTGAAAATAACACAAGGCATGGGATATATCGAGTTCATGGAGAACTCACGTCAAGGCAGGGTAAACAGCGAGGTGTGGTAACGAGCGAACAGAGGATAGTCCAAGGGTCGTACTTAACGGAGGCATATCTGCGTGAGCGTGACCGGAGTAAGTGTTGAGCGACCGGAGTTGAGCTGTAGAGCTGCAATGCGACCGGAGTGACCGGATAAGACCCAGAGTTGGGCATGGTCGTAACAGTGCGCGAGCGTAGTCCGGAACTGGGGATGAAGCGCAAGGGCCGGGATTGAGCTGTATAGCTGCAATGAAGCCGGAGTAACTGGGAGAGCGACCGGAACTGGACATGGTCGTGACAGTGACGATTTTTATATGTCTTGCAAGTATTGAACCTGCAGAAAGCCGACCCAGAGGATATGCAAATGGCCTATCTGAGTCGTCCACTTGTGATCGTTGGGTCACAAGATGACTTGTGGCTTCACCATATTCTCTGTTAACTGGTGGGATGCGGCAACAGTACAGCCAAGTTGTGTATGGAATCATCAGCCTGACTCTGATATGTGAGGCTATATGATACTGATTTCATCTCCTAACACAGTGATACTAGTACATTCGTGGCGTAGGTGCTGGACATTGGTAGTTCGTCACTGAAATGTCAAAGTCAGTCGATGAATAGAAGCACACTCCTATTGCCAGAAGGTGCGTACTTCAATTGGGTGTCGATGTTGAATAACCGGCTTTGGCTTTAGTGCTATGATGAATGGACTCGATGGTATCATGGACCCACTCAAAGAGGTCCATGATTGGAATGGGTGGCAGTTTAAAGAAGACGTAGAGAGACTCTGGCATTGCCATGTCCATGTCATCCAAGGTCTGTACTCCCATCTCTCTCAGTGGAACCAGGAATTGCCTTGACCAGTGCCGGTGTGGTTCAAAGCGATCAATGTTCGCCAGGAACTCCTCTACTGATGGATACAGAATATGGGGGAATGTTATGATCTCCTCATCAATGAAGATGGTCTCCGTATGCTGGACTTGCATGCTTGCAATTCACAGATGAATCTACTAGTCTTACATGTATCCGGGCCGTGTCTTTTAACCTTTCAGTGGACCAATAACGTTACCCGTCTTTCGCCACTGCCAGTGGCTCCACGTCATTATCAATGTGGCCATTAAATCATGTCATCTAGCGGGGCGGCTCTGCTTGCACCAGAGAAAGGCTCTTATGAGGTACTGTCTGGTGACATCTTGGACTTTTCCAAATGGGAAAACTGGCACCCTTGGCTAGCCTCTCATGTGTTTTGCAGATATGTACCTTCGCTCCATTGAAATGCAGTCGTGCCGCAATGAAGTAATTCAGATGATTGAATCTACGCCAGCCTGGTATAAGTAGCAGGGACGACGGGTGAGTTAGATGTCATTGCACCCTCTTACTCATCTGTGAAATCATGGCTCAACCCAATGATCACATGAACAATGATAGTACTCTCAGTGCCACTTTGAAGTGTCGTATCGCCAGCCTAGAAAAAGAAAACCACGATCTACGCGGTGCTGAAACATCTACTTGAAAGATGTGCATGTATTATTCTCCCTTTTTATTCAGATGGTTCGTACACGCTGGTGTTTCATTGACATTGCTTCGCAGACGCGAGGACTCCTATCACAGTGCCGGACGTGTGATTAGATGGGTTGTTACGCTTTATGACCATGTTGAGGATCTGGTCAATGAATCTGACCACCGCGCCTGCCTGGAGCAGCACATCTCGAATAGTGATCCAACCGAACATTCAGCAGAGTAAGTTATCCTGAACCCACTCCCGATATGCTGATGTGTCGGTCATCTAGGCAAGACCGCCTGTACCACAACTACAAAGAATTGTTGCATTGGATCCCATCAGGCTTGAAGAAAGACCTTTCGGCTGAATCAGAAGACTATATGGTAAAGCAGATTATGACAGGGGTAAGTGTCCTTCGATAGTTGCATATCACTGGCTGAGCATCTATCTCAGCTGACCAGAGGTGCAGATGGCGCACGCGGGGAAGATACTTGCCGGCTAAAGTCAGCTGTCGTGGAATGGCTTATGAGCAGTCAACCCACCCCAGAGCCTGCACTTGAGCCGCGATCTAAGGTTGGGTGTGGCTTCTATCATGATGCAATGGCTCAGCTGCTCTGTCCAGTTGAATACGATTGGTCCAATCCCCAGTATGTCCAATACTTGTAGTAAATGTCTCGCTTGCTCATTGGTGGCATAACTGCAGGCATAGGGCATATATCCACAATCACCACCCTGATTATCTCGTGACTGCTGATTGTTGGCCATATTTCCTTTACAAGGACGAGCACTATGATTCCAAAGACCCTACAAAGGGGCTTTTCAAGAACATCCTCCTGGTGAAGGTTAGACATTAACTTGGCTTTAAAGGTGGTACTTAACTTTATTAAAGGCATTCAAACACATCTCCACGTCCCCGAGCTCAGCTGATTTTATCACTGTGCCAAACGACGATGAATCCCAGGCCTCGACCTCTGAACCGCCCCTCAAGCGTCAGAGGGGTCCCAGCGACAAACGCACCCATTCCCATATTACTTCCATAATTGGGATGAAGTCGGTTGCTCCTTGTGCGATCACATACACTGCAGTACAGGTGAGTAGTTTTCGCAGTGACCGAAATACCACTGACTAGTTGGTGTTAGTTGCGATTTGCTCTGTTGTCCTGTCCAAACTGGCACAGGGTCAACGACTATTTTAATTTTCAGCATTTTTATCATCACATTGTTACATTCTTTGAAGATTGCAACACTGCAGCAGGCAAGGCGGAAATTGACGAGCTTCTTTTCTGGTGGAATCGGTTCATGTCTGCCCGCATTTAGATAGAAAGCATCTAATGCATGTGACCCCTCAATAGCTCTGTTTTTGGCAGCATGAACGTATCCGCTTACCGTCTGCAGGCAACTGAGAATAGGTCGGTTGCCTTGACTCTGAGGGAGCAGCACAAAGAAATTTAATTGACAATTGTCCGAAGACTTGATGAGCACGGCAATGATCTCAGATGTAGTTGATGACTGTATTCTACTATTGTTATAAAATGCTATGCATTCTGCTCATGCTTGATTGGTGAGTGATTGGGATCAACAGGTAAAATTGTTCGTGCACTGTAATTCAGGAAGCTGTTGCCAATAGACAACTTCATTGGAGACCAGCCTGGTGGGAGTCAGTATGGCACCGAGTCATCATTGCCAGTTTTCTGATGGTGTTTATGAACATGTATAAAAATGCTATGTATTCTACTTATATTCCTGACTCACATAATGTACCTACATTGTACCATACTTTACGGCCAGCGGGGGTTGACAATCGGCCGTATGTTATGGGTCAGGCTGGACTAAAGGGTGTTGCCATGATTTATGGTCTGGCCAGTATGCGGAATTGTCACCATAATACATGGTCCAGCCTGGGGGTGGGTTGTCACCATAATATAGGTTTGGGCCAGGATGTAGGTATCACCATAGTGTATGGTCCGGCCAGAGTGTGTAGTTTAACCATAATATACAGTCTGGCCTGGGTGTAGGTGATACCATAGTGTATGGTCAGGCCAGGGTATGGGTGCATATTGAACAGTCCGGCCTGGGTGTGGGTGTCACCATAGTGTATGGTCAGGCCAGGATAGGTGTGTCATTATATTGTACAGTCCGGCCTGGGTGTGGGCATCACCATAGTGTATGATTGGGCCAGGGTAGGTGAGTCACCATAGTGTATGGTCGGGCCAGAATAGGTGTGTCATCATATTGTACAGTCCGGCCTGGGTGTGGGCATCACCTGTCAAGTCCGGGTCTACTCCGGTAGGGGGTCCGGTCAAGTCCGGACGAAGGCGGACGAAAGAGGAGGGCAGAGGGCTGGACAAGGGATAGTCCGGCCGGAGTTGGTGACCGCTTGGATTCAACAACAAGGACGAAGTGCGTTGATCCCTTGCGTAGGTTCCGGTCAAGGTGACGATGACGGAGACAGAGACAGAGACAGGGACAGGAGTAGTGACTATAGTTGATTTCAGACTGAGTTTGTACAAGGTAAACTAGAGGGTACTTATACTAAGTAGAAACTAGGGTCGAGTACATACGGTGACAAGTAAACAACCTAATAGCGGACAAGGGATGACCGGAGTTAGGACTAGGTCAGGTCCGGTGAAAATGCTACAAGGTATAGGATATATCGAGTTCACGGAGAACTCACGTCAAGGCAGGGTAGACGGCAAGGTGTAGTAAGAGCGAATGGAGTATAGACCAAGGTCGTAGTTAGCGGAAGGTTATCTGCGCGACCGTTGACCAGAGTAACTGAGAACGACCGGAGTTGAGCTGTAGGACTGCGATGTGACCGGAGTAACCGGATATGGTCCGGAGTTGGACATGGTCGTAACAGTATCCCCCTTTTAGGGGCCGAACCCATGAGGCCCCAATGAGGCTGTCATGTGGTCGCCTAAAACAATGCAGAGTCCAGAGTGGTTGTCTGAGTACGAATTCTGGATCTATAAAGATCAGACCGGTTTTGCTTTTACCCCCAGTTTTCTGCCTTCTAACAATATGTCTGCACCGGCCAAGTCCACCACCCCCATTGCCCCTGTCATTGTCGAGTCCAAGGACTGGACGAAAGCCACCACGCCGGAGCTACAGTCCGGTAGCGAGGACGAGTCGAGCGTTCTCGACGCCAAGATGAAGGAGCGTTGTCACCGCAAGCAGGTGAGGAGAGAGGAGAGGCAGCGCCAGGAGGCGGAGGAGAGGAGAGCGCGTGAAGAGAGGCGGAGATGAAGGCTCGTGAGGAGGCGGAGCATGCAAAGGCGGAGGCAGAGCGCAAGGCGCGCGAGCAGGCGGAGGAGGCTGCCAAACAGAGGGCGGTGGAGGTAGCCGCCAAACAGAACACAACGGCGCAAGATGCGTTGAAGAAGAGAGCGAGGGAGGAACCGGAGGCAGGTCCGGTTGGAGAAGTCCGGTAAGTATTTTTATTTTATCTCTGTTTCTGTTTTGCTGATCCTTGTATAGATGCATGCGTTGCGCAAAGCATCGCGCAGTGTGCGAGCGCGACCCGGAGAAGCCAAAGCAGCGGGCGTGCATGAAGTGCGCCGGCTTGAAGGAAAAGTGCGAGTGGCCAGAGGTGGGGGGTCCGGGTCCGGTGGCGGAAAAAGGGAAGGGCAAGGCGAAGGAGGAGGAGGTGGCGACATCACCGTGAGGCGGTGAAAAGAGGAAGAAGAAGAAGACGGCGAAGGTCGTTACCGGCGACAAGGAGATAGTGGAGATGGCGGGTCCGTCCGGGTCGAGGTCCGGTTTCAACACCGGTCCCTTCCTGGAACAGATGGACAGGCTTACAGCCGCGGTGGAGGCGATGACGGGACAGATGTCCCGGATCGCGGACTCCACTCGATCCGTATCGTGGTCCAACAACCGCCTGAGCGCCGGCCTCGAGACCATTCTCGAGGAGTGCCGTTTCTTCACAGCGCCTTGGGACGAGGATGAGGAATCGGAGGATAGCGAGGCGGAGGTCGACCCGGAGGAGGTCGAGCAAGAAGTCCAGGGGCTCTATGAGGAGCAGGAGAACCCTGGCAGCGGTGTACCGAAGTAGATGGTCCGGTCTGGGCCTTGTAAATAGAAATGTAAATTAGTTTTACTTTTGTTTACAAGAAAAGTGGCCTCCAACGACTTGAGAGTGAGTGATATTACAGAGTGAAACAGATAGGGGAAACAGATAAAGGGAATGGATAAGAGAAACGGAGAGCGAGAGTATTGTTACATGGACGCGAGTGGTCCGGGTTTGTCCGGGTACCGGACATGGTAATCTTCTAAGAGTTCCGTAGCGTTGCCAAGTTCAGTGGCGAGAAGCCATGACGTTTCTTCGTCAGTTCCTTCATAACCGGACCAACGTACCAAGTAAAGCAACTTGCACATTCTGCGTTGACGGTCAACCTTGGAGTCGAGGATCTCAGAGATCTCGAACTCCAGTTCACCATCAACTTCCACCGGTGGCGGAGGAGGTTGTATCTGGTCCAGTATGGTGTTGGGTATGGCCGGTTCAAGTTGGGAGACATGGAAGACGGGATGAACGGCGCGCATGGAATCTGGAAGGCATAGCATAAAAGAGAGAGAGCCTACTTGTGCTATGATAGTGTAGGGCCCAAGATTCTTTTCTGATAGCTTTTTGGATGGTCGAGTAGACCGGAAGTACTTGGCTTTAACATATACTTGATCCCCTACTTTGAAGTCCGGTGCCGGAGTGCGTTTGGCATCAGCCGGACCTTGGTAGCGAAGTTGCGCATTGGCCATTTCTTCTCGAAGGTATTGGTGCAGCGACTCAAGGTCGACTGCGTAGTCACGAGCCCGTGCAGAGGTCATATCGCGCTCTGGATAGATGGAGACATTAGGATGATAACCTTTGTTAGCGAAGAATGGTGAGACTCCGGTGGTAGCACTAGGTGCGTTATTATAAGCAAACTCCGCCAGTGGGAGTAGTTCCGCCCAGTTGTCCTGCTGGTAGTTGCAGTAGATGCGGAGGTATTGTTCGAGTGTCTGGTTGGAACACTCTGTCTGGCCGTCGCCCTCCGGGTGGTAACTGGAGGTGAAGTGGAGGCGCATGTCGAGGGCTTTTCCGAGTGACCGGAAGAAGTGGGAGACAAACTCAGTACCACGATCTGAAGTGACGTGGGCGGGAACACCGTGCTTGGAGAATACATGGAGTAGGAAGAGCTTCACGAGCTCCGGGCTAGTGATGGTGTCGTGAGTAGGAATGAAGATGGCCTGTTTAGAGAGCCTATCTACTACGACCAAGATAGCTGTGAATCTGGTAGAGGCAGGGAGTTGCTCTATAAAGTCCATGGATATGGAGTTCCAAGGTCTCTCCAGGACAGGGAGCTGTTTTAGTAACCCATAGGGTCGATGGTGCGGTGTCTTAGCTCGAGCGCAGGAGGTGCATGACCGGACGTAGTCCTTGACGAAGGTCCTGAGACCAGGCCAGGTATACTTATGCCAGATTAGTTCCAGAGTCCGGTTTTGCCCAAAGTGGCCAGAGAGTGGGTGATCATGGTGATACCAGAGTACCCGGAGACGGAGACCGTCCAGGTCCGGTACATAGATGCGACCATCTAGGCGGAGGAATCCTGCCTCGTCTGCGGACCAGCGAGAGTCCGGAGGGTCAGAGAGGTGGATCTGGGCAATGGGATCTGAGGGGAGAGCAGATAAGATGTCATTGTGGAGTGTTTCCATGTCCATGATGGCAACTGCTCGACGGAGGACCGGACACTCTAGGATGGTTGCGCGAAGGGAGTTAGTCAGTTGTTCTTGGGTGAACACCGGCCTGAGATTTTGTGGATTAACATGGGCGTAGCCACTATCCCCCTCTTTGGGGTAGACGTCCCATCGTCTAGTGAGAGCGTCCAGCTTGGCACCGAGTTTTCCGGGGCAGAAACGAATGACGAGGTTAAACTGGGAGAGAAATTCAGACCACTGGGCTTGCCGGCGGGAGAGGACTTTGGAGGTAGAGAAATACTCTAGGTTCTTGTGGTCGGTGACGACATCAATAGGGGAGGCGGAGCCTTCAAGGTAATGGCACCAGTTCCGGAATGCCTCAAAGATGGCAAGGAGTTCCTTATCGTGGGTGTTGTAGTTCAGCTCTGGAGCAGTCAAGGTCCGGGAGTAGAATGCTACTGGACAGATCTCTCCGTCAGAGCAGGTGATAGACAGGATACCAGCGACTGCGTAGTCGGAGGTGTCCGTTTCCACGATGATAGGGGTGTCCGGAATAAAGTGAGTGAGTATGGGCGCGGTAGTGAAGGCGTGCTTGAGAGCATTGAAAGCGCGTCGACAGTCCTCGGAGAAGACCCAAGGAGCATCTTTCCGGGTGAGCCGGGTGAGAGGGACCACAATGTCGGAGTAGTTGAAAATGAACCGGCAGTAGAAGTTGGCGAATCCCAAGAAGGATTGGATGTCCTTTACCTTACGAGGTTCAGGCCAATTGGAGATGGTTTGTATTTTGTCTGGAGACATGGTTAGACCTTCAGGGGATAGACGGTAGCCAAGGTATTCCACTGAGTCCAAGTGGAACTCGCATTTCTCCGGTTTGGTGAAGAGGCCATGTAACCGGAGACGGCGGAGTACCTCCCGGACATGCTGCTGGTGAGACTCCATATCCTCGGAGTAGATGAGGATGTCATCGAGGTACACGACGACACAGACATCCAGCATGTCAGCAAAGATGGTGTTGACAAAGCGCTGGAAAGCTGCAGGGGCGTTAGTGAGGCCAAAGGGCATTACTAACCACTCGTAGGACCCATAGCGCGTATGGAAGGTGGTCTTCCATTCATTGCCCGGAGCAATCCGGACTAGGTGATATGCGTGCCGGAGGTCGATCTTGGAATAGATCTTAGCATGGCTGGGGGAGTCCAATAGATCAGAGATTAGGGGGAGTGGATAGCGATCCTTTTTGGTGATTTTGTTTAGGCCTCGGAAGTCAACGCAGAGGCGGAGTGAGCCATCCTTCTTCTTTACGAAGAGGACCGGAGCAGCGTGAGAGGAAGAGGTGGGGCGGATGAAACCTGTAGTGAGATTCTCATCGATAAACGTCTGGAGAGCGGAGAGCTCGACCAGAGACAGTGAGTAAAGGGTTCCCAGGGGTGGTGAAGTACCTTCTTCGAGTTCAATCTTCAAATCATAATTGCGATGTGGGGGAAGTTCAGAGGCTTTCGCTTTACTGAACACATCCGCATAGTCGCGATATTCCGGAGGGACAATGTCCAGGTCCGGCAGAGTTGATGTAGAAGAAGACCGGGCCTTCGCTGAGTCGGCAGGGTGCAGCTGAAGTTGGTACTTCGTGGATCCCTCTAAACTGCACGCACGCACGAATGCAGCTGCATTGATTAGGGAGATATGCGGGGGGGTGCAAACCGGAGTGTCGACAGATGGCGCAGGGCCTGGGGTAGACTGGCCGGAGAGGCTGGAGTCAGGGTTTCCAAGCGGAACCGGAGAGGGAGTTGACGGGGGCATTGGCAAACTTCCTGCAAGAGTCCGGAATGTTAAACTACTCAATACCCAGTCAATCAACGGATTATAGCGGGTGAGCCAGTTATGTCCAAGGACAATCAAGCATTCAGAATCCAATGGAGCGAGATAAAAGGTCATGGGGGTGACATCACCAGATGCGGGGAACTGCACTGATAAATCGATAGCTTGAGTAATTACATAGTTTGATGTACCGTCGAATAACCAGAGTTGGATGGGAGAGACGGAGTAAGAGGTAATGTTGTTTTTGTGCGCGAATCGTAAATCTACAAAACAATGCGTGGACCCGGAGTCCACAAGTGCGCAGATTTTAGGTATATCAAAGGACAAAAGGGAAACATGTGGCATAAGGGAGTTTGGGTCGAAAAGAGCGGACACGTTGAGGCGGGCCTCCTTGGGTGCACTTCCGGAGTCAACACAGCTCGCCGGTTGTGCGGAGGGCCGGGAGCTGCTTACTCTTTTTTTGACTTGGAGTTGGCACCCGAGTTAGTAGAGTCCGTTTTACTGGACTCAGCAGCAATGGCCACAGTGCGAGCCTTGGCCTTTTTGGACTTCTTTGGACAGTTGTCCACGAAGTGTCCGGTACCTCCGCAGAACATGCAGAGGTTGTTGTCGAGCCGCCTTTTATGCTTGTCTGCGGTCAGTTTCCCGTCCTTACCAAGCTTGTTGGTCAGGTCCGGTTTGGAGCCGGACGAGGACTGGTTGTTGGTCGCCTTAGATGAGCCAGAGGTTTTGGCAGAGCTGGTGGAGTTGCCGGTCTGAGCTTGATCGGACTTGGGGGTATTGCCTCCGGAGTTGGAGGGCTTGGGAGTGGTCGAGGTAGGCTGGCTCTTCGTTGTACGGGAGATCTCGTCTTTGCGCTCCCAATAGCGCGCGTCGATCTCTTGACAAAGGGCTCTCAGCCCATTCAGAGTCAGGGGCTTCCCGACTTGGGCGATCTCATCCTTGAGGTGGTCCAGGAGACCGGAGTAAAACAGGCAACAGAGTGCGCCATCCCCATAGTCCTGGACCTGCGAAGCGAGGCAGTTGAAATCTACAATGTACCGTGTAACACGGTACAAGTCTTTCATCCGGAGATGCTCGAGCTGGTGCTCAGCATCAGCAACTGGGTCGTGAGGTCCAAAGGTACTTTGGAGTTCTGTGACAAAGTGGACCCAGCTGTCCATCCAGCGCGGACATTCAGCTGGATTACCGGAGTTGAGGAGGTCCGGTTCGAACCATTCCAGTGTCATACCTTTTAGATAGGACTGGGCGAATGTCACCCTTGCCCTATCTTGGCAGAAAGCTTTGGCGCGATCATGGAAACATAATTCGCACTGGACCAAGAAGGTCCGGAGTTTCTTGGGGTCCGTGCCATCGAAGGTGTCCGGTTCATGGACCTTGGCACGGGAGGAGGAGGAGTCGTTGGAACGGCGGGAGGAGCGGGAGAGGCGGTTGACGGCGATGGCGAGATTGTGGAGGACAGCCAGGCTAGGATCTAGTTCTTCCGTGGCGTCGAGAAATTCGTCGTTGTCATCATCGTTGTTGTTGTTGTTGTTATCATCTCCGGGACCATCCTCAGGGCCGAACCATTGGAAACGACCGGGTTCGCGACACTCCGGAGTGGAGTCACGACGGTAGGGAAACCTGTCACCAGAAACAGATTCATGGTGACCTAAGTCTGCAGAACCGCGAAGGCTCTGAGACGCAGCATCTCGACGCGGAGTCAAAGATGCTGTGGGGTTTCGAGCTGTAAAGCTCTGGAATTGGCTTACAGAAGCCGGAGGTTGCCTGCAATTAGACAGGGCTTGCTGGGTGGCAGAAAGGTGAAGGTCGTATACTGCACCTGCTTCTTCAGCGAGTGCAGCAGCAGTACAAGCGCAAGAGCACGTAGTCATGGTCATGAGGAATGAAACTAGTTTGCGTACGAGGTTTGTATAGTGAACCCACACAAGTGTGAGTCTGAAATACTGTCAAGTCTGGGTCTACTCCGGTAGGGGGTCCGGTCAAGTCTGGATGAAGGCGGACGAAAGAGGAGGGCAGAGGGCTGGACAAGGGATAGTCCGGCTGGAGTTGGTGACTGCTTGGATTAAACGACAAGGACGAAGTGCGTTGATCCCTTGCGTAGGTTCCGGTCAAGGTGACGATGACGGAGACAGAGACAGAGACAGGGACAGGAGTAGTGACTATAGTTGATTTCAGACTGAGTTTGTACAAGGTAAACTAAAGGGTACGTATACTAAGTAGAAACTAGGGTCGAGTACATACGGTGACAAGTAAACAACCTAATAGCAGACAAGGGATGACCGGAGTTAGGACTAGGTCAGGTCCGGTGAAAATGCTACAAGGTATAGGATATATCGAGTTCACAGAGAACTCACGTCAAGGCAGGGTAGACGGCGAGGTGTAGTAAGAGCGAATGGAGTATAGACCAAGGGTCGTAGTTAGTGGAAGGTTATCTGCGCGACTGTTGACCGGAGTAACTGAGAACGACCGGAGTAACTGGATATGGTCCGGAGTTGGACATGGTCGTAACTTCACCATAGTGTATGGTCGGGCCAGGGTAGGTGTGTCACCATAATGTACAGTCCAGCCTGGGTGTGGGTGTCACCATAATATACAGTCTGGCCTGGGGGTGGGCATCACCATAGTGTATGGTCGGGCCAGGGTAGGGGTGTCACCATAATGGATAGTCCGGCCTGGGTGTGGGAATCACCATAGTGTATGCTCAGGCCCAGGGTAGGGGTGTCACCATATTGTCCAGTCCGGCCTGGGTGTGGGCATCACCATAGTGTATGATTGGGCCAGGGTAGGTGAGTCACCATAGTGTATGGTTGGGCCAGGATAGGTGTGTCATCATATTGTACAGTCTGGCCTGGGTGTGGGCATCACCATAGTGTATGGTCGGGCCGGGTAGGTGTGTTACCATAATGGATAGTCCGGCCTGGGTGTGGGTGTCACAATAAGTGTATGGTCAGGCCAGAGAGGAAAAAATATTTGAAACAAGTCCAGGCTGATGATAGCCATGTCAGGATTGTACGTATTAGCAAAGACAAGACTGGTACTGTACTGAATGGAAATGATTATACAAGTAGTACAAGTTAATGATAAGCATTCAGGTGGTGTACTGGCCAGTAATGATTAATTGGTCATACCAACCGGTCAGTGTCATACCAGTAGCATACCAACCAGTCAGTGTCATATCGGCAGCATACCGACTGGTCACTATCATACCGGTAGCATACCGGTGGCATACCAACCGGTCACTGTCATACTGGTAGCATACTGACCGATCACAATCATACCGGTAGCATACCGGTAGCATACCGGTGGCATACCAACCAGTCACTGTCATACTGGTAGCATACCGACTGGTCACTATCATACCAGTAGCATATTGACTGGTAACTGTCATACCGGTAGCATACCGATCGGTCATTGTCATACTAGTAGGATATTCACTGGTCGTGGCAATACTGGTAGGATAAGTATACTGACTGGTAATGGTGATACAGTAAAGTGATTTCAGTATGAGAATAGCACTCTGATGATTGTTGATTACTAGTGATGGTGAGACCGGATTGCTCAGGTATGAAGCCGGCAGGTATGGCATACACCAGACACCAAGACATGGTCCTGACTTCCCAATCAAGTTCCCTCACTCTGCCTATAAGGACATATACTTATGAGAATAGCACCCCAATGCTTGTTGATTACTATGGGGGACACCGGACTGATCAGGCATCCGGCCAGCAACTTTACACCATCGATATCTAGTAAGACCCAGGGTGAGTTATGTTGAAAGAAAGGCGTACTATGCTGGCAGTCAATCACCCTGAGACCTGTGGGATTCTAGGAATACAATGCCCATGGGCAGGGGTACATTTGGAACACACTTCCGGCTTCTGGCAACTAGTTAAGATATACCGGTCGCAGTTCCCATGGCTTTCAGCACAAATCAGTCATTGACTGCTTCATTGCATCCTCCGTACAGACACATCCAATATTGCCAGATGGCCACATTCAACATGGGTGTCACTGACTATCACCTATCTGAAAGGATTGCTGGCTACATGCGCTGGCAATTTCGCCATCTGGCACTAGACCCTGATTTTCCCCGGCCTGCACTTCCATTGGATATTCCATCCCATGGTTGCATTGGGATGAACCAATTGGTTTCTGTTCTTGTTAAGGCATACAAAAATTGGAGTAAGTTCATTGCATGGCTCTAACATACCATCTGACTTTCCATCTCAGTTCCATCTGGCATTGATCTCATACAACTTAGTGAGAGCCTGTCCACAATGGAGTCTGGAGCTGACATGAAACGAGAGGCTCAGCTCCTAGAGAACCACCCACCGGCGATCAGGAGCACCAGTAACATGCCTGCTATCTTATCGGAACCAGCAATCATCCTTGGGGAAGGAGATAGCATCGCTTTGTGGTACCTTCCAGGTGCCTTAGCTAGGCCAATTCAGGTATGGTGGTTGATATTATGCATGCCTTGTCTGACATGTAGGTAAAGAAACATATTGTTACAGGCCTTCAGCCTCTTGGTGACAACCTCCGGAAGAGTATCAAAAACCAGAGTTGGAGAAACTCTGATCAATACTTCTGACCAGGAAGTACACCATCCGGATGTCTGGAGTTTTCACCAGCTAGGCATTTGCAAGGCCACTCGGTAGAGTTATATCTTTCTTCAGAAACAAACATAATTAACCTTGGGTACAGACAAGGAAACACACACCATCGGTTTCTGCAGGGCTTGCAACACCGGCAGGCAAGGAATAAGGAAAGAATATTTGCCTCCCATCTGCCCTCCTTTCTGGTGCGCTATCTATAATGCACCCTCCACTCTATCATGCCGGTCTAGAGGCAAGGCAGAGGCTGGATGCATGGTCTATAGAGAACGATCCTGTGATGCAGGAAGCACTGGGGCATTGGTTGACCGTATACACAAATCTCTCACTCATTTCCAATCGGAAAACACCTTTGCACCGAGATCCCCAGTCCCGGTCTGATTGGTTTGATCTACTCGCCACTGTCGGTGAATATCAAGATTGCTTCCTTAATATCCCAACCCTTGGAGTTCAACTGGAATATAGCCTGGGCATGGTTGTAGCATTTTCTGGTAGGCTCCTCAGGCATGGAGTGATCGAGGAGGGTGCAGACCGATGTTGCCTTGCATACTACATGTTCATAATTGGCTCGGAGTCCCCAGGCCAGATCCAATGAGGCTTCACAAGGTCCAGGATGCGTTGTTGCAGTTGGAGGTGTAGATTACCTTAATTGGCCATGACTGGTAGTCCAATACATGTTTCTGGCAGGATATGCTTTATCCATGTAGAACAATATGCTACCAGTATGACTGTTACCGGTCAGTATGCACCGGTATGACACACCGGTTGATATGTTCCTGGTATGACAGTGACCAGTCGGTATGCTACTGGTAAGACACTGACCAGTCGTGATACCGGTATGACTCTGACCGCCCGGTATGCTACCGGTATGATAGTGACCGGTTGGTATGCTACCGGTATGACAGTGACCGGTCGGTATGCTACCGGTATGAAGGCCACCGGTATGACAGTCACCACCTGACTCGCTACAGGCTGAGTATAATACCAGTATGACCATTGGCGGTCAGTATGCCCATATAGAACAGTATCTTCGCAGGTCAAAACACAATACTAGGATGATACTGGTACACCACATAGCGGTCAGTATGCTACCAGTATGACTGTTACTGGTCAGCATAATAGCAGTACCTTCAGTACTGGCCAGTATAACACCAGTATGACCAACACCAGTTTGTATGCTACCGGTGGGACAGTTACCAGTCAGTATAATAGTTGTATGCCCATTGCCAGTTGATATGCTACCGCTATACCTATTATCCAATGTAATACCAGGATGACCATCACTGGTCACTACATCACTGGTCTGGTCTCTGTCTTCAAATACAATCCTGACAGGCTTATATTGCAAGCATCATGATTGCCGGTGTGTACATGATTATTACCAGTCAATACCCCACATTTATTACCGGTGACCATTCCTCTGTGTCTTGTATGTGCCCTACCGGCCACCCATTCAACCGGCCTAAGGCAGGACTGCATCATGAATGTCACATGGACCATGAGAAATATCATTATCCTATTAAAGGCTTATATTTACCCAGGACCTCACTTGCCCACAATCATGTCTAACACCCTTGATGCCCACAATATCTCCCTCGCTTTGCAATACATTGGGGTTCAGTTCCGACGGTTTACCTATGTGCTACAGCAACCCAACCCACCTTCAAATTGGTTTGAGAATGTCATGATAGAAATTGTAAGATCACCTGATTCTCATGGAAATCAATTCATATATTATACATTTAGCGCGTTCTTGAGCGATTGCTCTCTGCATGCAGTGCCTATGGTCTGATCATGCGGGTGCCTTATATCGCAAACCAATTCCTGTGGTGTGCCACTCTGGCAAAGATGCAGCAGGAGGAGATACTGGAATACATGAAGGGTCATGATGTATTCATGATCAGGACATCTGAGTCACAGATTCATCATACTGGACTGATGCTACACAAATGGTGGGAGATGCCCGGTACCACATTCCCTGATGGATATGAATCCCGGCAAATCCCGCACATCATTTCGGAGGCCAAAGACTTTTTCCCTACTGTCTCGGTATGTATATTCCCTTGCCACCACATCCTGCCTTACATGATCAGCAGGATGGGACCAAGTCCTTACCACTCCTCTTTGATGTCCCAAGAATGCCAAGGGACAGCATCAAATACATGATGAGTGGGTGTGATCTCATGCTGCATGAAATAGAGAAAGAGATGGGAAATGTACATATGGTGATGCAGGCTTCAGAGCAGCGGCTGAGTTTATTTGACAGTGTTCCCCATGTAAAAGAGCAATTGGGTAAGACATGGGAACGGTGTCACACACAAAACAGGTTTGGTACAGTGAACATGGAAGATAACACCTATATTGAATGATCCTTATGCGAAGGATAAGCACGACGGACCCTCATCATAGCCATCTATCGCACAAGAAGACTATCCTGATGCGAGAGATGAATGCCAATGCAGACAGTCATCTATCGCACGAGAACTGCCAAGAAGCAGAAGAAACTGAAGGAATAATGTCAATTATGGTATGAGAAAGGAATGCACACGTCTGCAGTCCAACTCCCATACCAGAATGATCAAAGAAGCCGAAGAATTGAAGGAGAAATGAAGGAGAAAGAGAAGAAATGATTTTTAGTGCCCAGTGCTGGCATTCCGATATTTTGAATAGCTCCATCGTTTCTGAAGCTATCAGGCATGTGACTATACTGTCAGAGAGCCTAGAACGTGGTCTATCTGCCTGTCAAGTTCCGACGCAAATCCGTTCATTTCCCACAGAGATATTCCCCCCGCAATCCAGATGTTCGCTTCATCGCTCACTATGGAGTCTGTATTTTCTCTGGATCATTTCTCCGCTATTGCTGCAGATCTCCACTATGTCCTGCTCTTAGGACAGCCTCTCCCAGAGTTCCCGTGCACTGCCTGGCACATATCTTCCCAGCCTGCTCCCTCAGTCCCTCTCGTTCTCGGTCAGCGCGTTCTCCTTGTCAGTCCTGCATCAAGGACATACTTTGGTCATCTTAGGTCTATTGTCAAGCTTGAGAAGTCTTCTCTGGTCGTCTCTGTGTCCCCTGAGCCCTCAGACTATGGTCCCTTCCTCCCAGATACTTGCCATGTCCATCTTCCTCTGTTGTTCATCTCACTTCCCTGGATGTGTCGAATTCAATACTCTATCCACTTCCCTACTTTCAGACAACGTCCCCCAGCACCATGACAGTTATACCCCCACTTTATAGTGCTATTAGGAAGAAGAACCCTCTCTCGTTCTTTTCCAGAAGAGAGCTCGTCAAGGGAGCCCATGGTTGTGCTTCAGTGGCACTAGAACACATGCACTATACCTTAGTGTATGCTGACCCCCCAAAAGACCTCTGGACCCCTGGTACCCTTCTTGTGGCTGTTTTGTCTCGGATCAATCCCCCTATTTATCTCAGATCTTCCCCATTGTTGTCCCATCAAATTCCTGATGGTACACAGCCCCCCATCAAACTTCTTAGGCTGTGCATCAATGACTCCTTCTGCTGTGCAGTGACTCATCCCTTGCTTACTGATGCTCTCTTGTCATCAGTATTACTCTATCCCTTTCGCATTTTTGGTATATTACTCAGCTGATGACTCACTCCCTTACCAATCAATCTTGTCATGCAGCTTACTCATTCCTTTACTCAGCAGCTTATTCATGCTTCCTATGCTTACTCATTCCTGCTTATCCCTTGCTTACTGATCGCTTACAAACCCCTTACAAAGCTCTTACCAATCCCTTACCAATCCTTGACAAATTCTGCTTACTCCCTTCTCTTTTTGTACTTTAATGCTGTGCCCCCCCATGTATTTAAACCCCTGGGCTCAGCCCAGTGAAAAGACCCAATTGCACAAAATTATCCCTCTCTCAGACTCTCTCAGTCAGTATCCCCTCAGTTCTTTGAGTCTTGTAGGCTTCAGTGAAGGTCTAAAGGCTCTGATATCTCAAGTGTATTCAGTCTATTCAAGTCCAAGTGTTTCTCTAGGCTCAAGCGGAGTCTAGCCAGTCAATCCTTCATCTCTCATTGCTTCTGGACGTCAGGAGCCCCCTTGTCCCCTTGCTGCACCCATCTCTAGGTGTAGTATTGCTGTTTCAGTCTCAGTCAACCCAATCCCCACTTTGACACTTCCTAGGCTTTAGGAAGAGTCCATACCCCTATCCCCTTTGTCTTCTATTACTCCTGTACCCCAGGAGTATCCTGCATCACCGTCTGCATCACCCTGTTGGTGTAGATCCCCTTTCCCCCTCCTCAGCACATCCTCTCTGGACACCGCGGAGGTAAACCACCACTCGCACATATTCGTAGTCCTTTGTTGGTGTTGTGTTTGGGTTATTACTCCGACCCAAATCCACACTTTGACTCACAACGGTTTGTGACAGATGAAAAGAAGTAGATATGTTTTACAACCTACAATAATGTAGTGTTTAAATGGAATGGAGCCAGTGATATATCTGATGTTGCCGGGCAGCATAACAGGCAATCCTGATCTCATCAGATCTCAATGCTGTTTGCTGGCGGTCTGACCAGAAATTCAACCTCCTTTGGAAATACTTTCTGGTCCACTCCGCCTCACATTGTAGCATCTCCACTTCCTCCTTCCACCGGTCCCTAAGTGCCTTGGACCGGAACCAATGAACCTGGTAAACTAGATTTCTGGTTAAGTACCAAAAGCATTTTGTGATGATGCTAAGACATACATTCAGACATCCAATCATTCCTATCAGTATCTCAGGGTACATCCATGGTCCAGAACCAAGGGAGGGTATCATCCCTGTGGCCCCGAGCATTGGGGTCTGATATTGCAGTGGTGACCAAAAGGTCGGAGGCATGCAATTCCTGGTACCAGTCTAGAACCTGTCTATCAGCACGGAGAGCTACCATCTGCCTGCGGCACCAGCGATATAATGAGGCATGGTGCTGTAGGGTGAGATCTGTGCTCGCTATCCGGCCCCATGCCCGGGTGGTCATATTATAATTACTGGCTTGTCTAACATCTCGCCTAAAGATGACGGCCTTGTCAGCCAGTGCCAGTCTAATTTCATGAAGGCAATCATTGGCTTGCCCCTGTCTCAAGGATAGTTCCTGTTCCACAAGGAATCCAAGTCCTAATCCCTGGAGACGGTCTATTCCAATATAATGGCAGCAGTGGCAACATTGTTTCAGCATTTCCCTGTGTTGGCAAGACGAATGGATTTTCTATTTCCTCACCATCTGCTTGGTCGTCCTGAAATTGTAGGGCAGTGTCCAGTTCTATATCATCATCCCAGTCTTCACCCAGAAACTGTGTGGCTGATGCAACTAATCCCTCTAACTGGGATTGTAGCCGGTCTTGGCGCCGTGCAACTGATAGCTGTTGTATTTCAGTTCCGGATGTGTTGAGCTGCCGAGCATCAATGGCTAGCATTATCTGTGCTCCTTCAACCTTCAATGCCTTAGCTATCCATGTGGTTGATCCCCAAAGCCGGTCTTGTTGTTGGTTGATAAGGTTCATTTCTATCAATTTCATTGTTGGTGCTTCAGGCCATATTCAGTAAGGTTAACTCCATTTTAAAAGAACATACCCTTCTCCAGCTGAACATCATATATATCCATTGCACGGGGATCCATCATCCGGTCATTCAATGCCTTCACCTCCTGCTCCATCCACAATTGCCAGAGACCTTCCGGGACTTGGTTATTCAGTTTTTCAAAAGCTTCTGTAACCTCTGTCAATGAGCACTGGGCACCCCTCATTTTTCTCCTTAGAAACAATGCTTGTACACGTCAGCCAGGAGGGTCATGGTGAAGGGCATTGTTATACTCACGCATCCGGACCATCTTGACAAAATTGTGATTGTGGTCATTCATTTGGAAATCGAGTAACTCTTGGCAATGCGGTGTTGCCATCCCCCTTGCAGATGGAGATATTATATTCAGTGAAGACCACAGTGTCTCCATGATCTCCCCATCCACTCTGCTGGCACCAGGAATAAAATTCAGGGCATATCTGGCAAAGCATTCTGTTTTATGCCCATGTACATGCCAAATACCGATCCCAGGCAAAATGCACAGTCCATCTGGTAGAGTGATGAATTTGTTGGACTGAATCCAACGAGCCAAATTTCTACTATACTGGCAATTGATGTCGTAAAATGTTATCACTTGTTGGTCAGGATTCAATGCATGCCGGTGTGCGCCTAAGTGAGGGAAGAGGTCAGAACAACCAACAACCAACACAAAATGACAGCAATATGCGAGTGGTGGTCTTCCTTTGTGTTTCTGGTATTTAATCTCCTCAGGGGGATGTGCTGCACGCCTTCAGGCAGGATGCAGGAGGGAAGGAAAGGGCTTCTGATGGGGAAGGAATGTGACTGGGGATGGTATTGACTCCTCTTCAGCCTACCACAGTGGTTAGGAAGAGTCCTGGGATAGAAGAGTGATGATAGATTGATGACAGGGGTGTAACAGCAGTGATGGAGCAACAGGGAAGCAAGGGGACAGTTCCTGCTTCAAGAATGTGATGGACAGTGATGGGATAGAGTGGACAGAGATGCTAGACTGCGCTTGAGCCTGGAGAAATGATCAGATACAAGATATATCTGACAAACAACAATAGTGGAGCTTTAGGCCAGCACTGGGTGACCTACAAGTCCAAAGACAGAGAGGGAGAGTGAATGGTCGCTTTATTGAGGGGGAAGCAGACACTTCCTTGCAGCCTTTGGCTGCTGGTTTATATACAGGAGGGGCTGTGGCCCTGTAAGCACAAATGACTAAGTGCTTGGTAAGAGATTGGTAAGCAATTGGTAAGCAATTGATAAGCAGTGTAATCAGGCTGAGTCATCGATGGGGAGAGCCTGAACAAGCTGCTGAGCCAAGGGAAAGAGCAAAAACATAGGTAAAAAGGGGTGTACAACCAAGAATATGGAAAAATCATTGCATGGGGCCCAAAAGAGAGGGGGGGAAAGCATGGGATGAGTAGATCGAAGCTAAATGAGCATATGCGATGACATAATGCATATGAATCATAGGGGCATGAGTCATGAATTGATAAGCAGCATGATAAGCATGATTTGAAGGATGATTGGTAAGTGATTGGTAAGGGGAGTAATGGGGATTAGTAATGCCAAGAGGGGATGAATAATGCGCAGCAGAGTGAGTCAGAGTGAGCCAGAGTGACTCTGTGTGACTCAGACAGAAGGGAAGCACAACCTGTGATTGATTGAACTTTAGATCTGGAGATGAGCTTCTGAAGCAGTGCCACTGATGGGAGTGGCTGGGGGATAATAAAAGAATTGATCCGACCAGAAGAGCAGTGTCAGGGGGCCTGGAATGACAAGTAGAGTCACAGCTGGTCACAGAGTGTCACAAATCCCTTGGATTGAGCTTCTGTAGAGCAAAAACGCGAAATTTGGTGCTCCCGAAGTGCAGTCTTCCCTTGAGCAGTAAGGGAAAGGTTCTGTACTCTATTAGGGCTCCTAAGAAGGGTTCTAGAGCACTGTTTCATTTGTGTTTGTTGCGGGATAGCAGGGAAGAGAATCGCAAGTAGCGGATTTGACGTGTCCAGGGAAGCGAGATGAATGATAGAGGGAGATGGATGTGACAGGACTCTGGGATGAAAGGACCATATGCAGAGGACTCAGGAGACACAGAGACGACCAGGTATGAATTTTCAAGTCTAACGATAGACTTGAGATGACCAAAGTATGTGCGCGATGCAGGACTGACGAGGAGAATGTGCTGACCGAGAATGAGAGGGACTGAGGGAGAAGGCTGGGAAGATATGTACCAGACAGTACACAGGAGCTCAGGGAGAGGCTGTCCCAAGAGCAGGATGTAGTTGAGGTCTGCTGCAATAGTGGAGAAACGTTCCAGAGAAAATGCGGAGTCCATAGTGAGTGATGAAGTGGGTGTCTGGATTGCAGGTGGAATATCTCCGTGGGAAATGAACAGATTTACATCGGAACTTGACAGGCAGATAGACCATGGTCTAGGCTCCATGATGGTATAGTCACATGATTGATAGCTTCAAAAATGGCGGAGCTATTCAAAATATCGGAATGCTGGCACTGGGCGCCTAAATTTGACATTTGGGTGCTAAAAATGATTCTTCTTTTTCTCCTTCATTTCTCCTTTGTTTCTTCTGCTTCTTTGGTTGTTCTGGTATGGGAGTTGGACTGCAGTAGGTTGCATTCCTCTCTCATACTGAAATGATCATCAATCCTTGGATTCTTCTGCTTCTTGGTGGTTCTCGTGCAAGGGATGACTGCCAGACGATGGCATTCATCTCTTGCTCCAGGATAGTCATTCTTGTGCGATAGATGGCTATGACAAGCTTGTATTCATTCTTCGCATAAGGATAGTCTTGACTTTGTGTGATATGGATAGCAAGGGCTGTCTGTATCCCTCAAGTCGGGACAATCTTTCAACAGATCTTGGGTGTGCGTTCTTCGCATTAGTTTCATCAGCTAACTTTCTTCATGTCCACAGTACCAAACATGTTTGGTGCATGACACCGGACTGCATGCACCAGGGCATAGTCCATGTTTACCTGCCTGTAACCAGCTCAACAAACTCGAGATGACAATTATGAGAACCTACTGTTCTCCCTTCTGAAAGTCAACCATTGCATGGGGGATGAAACATCCATGTCTTGCACATGCACATCCCCCAATCCCGGTGGATGACAGCTGTTTCCTTGCCGAATTTGCCTGATTAACTGCCCGGTGATTGCTACACTCCAATCACTTTTCAAAGGATGAGATATAGAACTTCCAGTGGTGCATTCCCTCACCTCTATCTGATTTGCTGTGCCTGCCAAGTACTCCTTGTAGTTACCTGAGCCTACCATGAACCCCCTACCATCCATCAGCCACACCTCATCTGCAGGGTTCCTCAGTCTCATGTGCTCTGCCTTGAAATTTCCATCCATCACTATCGACCTTGAAAATTTCCAGCTACAAAGAAAAACGAATCTCCCCATCCCAGTGGAGCTTAAACACACTACATACTGGGACAAATCCACATCAGTATCATCAAGGTTCACTCCAGGCTGTGGACATGCCGGACAAAACAGCACAAGGTCGCCTGTCGATGAACCAATTTCACTATCATCAACTCCCTTCCATAAAACGCTCCTTGACTCCGCTCCACGTGGCACCCCGATCAGGACCCCGGACCAGCAAGTTCGAAACTCATCACCCCGCCTGTTGTTGAGCCCGTCGTGCACATTACGACGTTAAACAGCATAGTACCACTCTG
This sequence comes from Scleroderma bovista, assembly GCA_037178675.1. Taxonomy (NCBI): domain Eukaryota; kingdom Fungi; phylum Basidiomycota; class Agaricomycetes; order Boletales; family Sclerodermataceae; genus Scleroderma; species Scleroderma bovista. The sequence goes on from JAYMGJ010000582.1 coordinate 29,034, forward strand.
TTTCATCTACTCTGTAGACTCGCCCAGTACACTACTAACATGTCCCCCCCACTAGTAGTAGACAACGAACCGCCCAACATAGCGTCGGCCCCACCGACGAATACCCCAATGGCTTCAACCCCCTCCTCCCAGGCTCCCCCCCCTAGAACCACAGTATACACCAGACGACAGACCTCGACATATGGCAGACTCGTGACAGGCAGAACCAAAGAAGACCTACTCAACAATCCTAAATTCTCCTCGTCTATGAACACCAAAGACCAGGCCCTGAAACACTTAGCTGAGCACCTACTAATTACTCCCAGCCAGGACCCTGATCACTCCTCGCTAAGCCTGGTATTACTTAATATAGCACTCTCAGGCCCAGGCGTCACAGCCATCACAGCAGAGGCTTTACGCGCCGTAGCAATCATCCTCGACGCCACGCCGCCTGCGCCCCCCCCTCACCCACCCACCACCACCCACTTCCCCAACCCAGACGCAGCACGCCTCTCTGACTTCGAGAACCAGATCCTCCGCCTGAAAGAAGTAATACAAGAAATCCAGGACACCACGCAAATTAACAGGGAAGCGGCAGAAATGATAACAAGAGCAGCCGACATAGCAAACAATGACTTACAGATTACAGCCCAGGTAATCAATGAATCAGTGGAAGAACTGGTCACACTATCCCCACAGATATTGGCTAAACTCGAAGAAATTCCCCGTCAACAAGCCTCTACCACCGCCACTCCGGCTGCAACATACAGGGAGGCCCTCTTGGCAGACCCTTCCCCCCCAGCAGACGACGGACAACCTCCCCTCAAATATCCCATCTCCAACTATGCGAAAGGAAACACCGCGATAAAAGAAAGACAGCTCCTAGTCGACATCGACCCAGATCATCCCAGCATCAGGGAAGACACCCCCAGGAACGCAGTAATCACAATCCTCCAGCAAGCGCTCATCCCCCTGGAAGACGATGCCGCCCCATCCCTCAAGATCAGAGCTCTAACCAAGCTCAGAAACGGAAGACTCGTCCTCGAACTCCCCAGCGCCGAAGCAGTAAACTGGATAAAGGAACCAACCAGAAAAGCGACCTTCCTCAAGAAACTAGATGGGAAAGCACGAGTCAAAGACAGATTATTCAACGTAGTAGTCCCCTTTGTTCCAGTCCTCACTGACCTCACAGATCCGGATATTCTACGGAAAATCGAACAAGAGAACGGATTCCCTGCAGAATCGGTCAGCACCATCAAGTGGATCAAAGACCCAGCCCGTCGCAGCTTCAAACAGCGCGTAGCCCATGTCCTCCTCTCCCTGACCTCCCCACAAGCCGCAAACAAACTCATCAGCATCGGTCTCTACCTCAATCACTCCAAGCTCCGCGCCCACAAAGACAAGAAAGAACCCCTGTGCTGCCTCAAGTGCCAGAGATGGGGACATTTCTCGAAGGACTGCAAAGAGGAGAAGGACACCTGCGGGACATGCGGAGGCCCCCATCGGGAACACCTATGCAACACCTACCAAACAAACTACTGCGTAAATTGTAAATCCACCTCGCACGGCAGTTTGGACAAAGGATGTCCCGACTACATGAAGAGACTAGAGGAGCTAAATGCCAAGATTCCGGAAAACGCCACCCCATACTTTCCGACCGGTGAACCATGGACCCATGCAACACTCCCACCCAAGCAGTACACACCCATAGCTCAAACAAGATCACCCCACCCCCCCCAGGACACAACTCGCCACCCCCAGCTCCAACAAACACTCGGCAAGTCCTCCTCGGGCGCCCTAACCATCCAGCAGAGACAGCCAAATACAAACACCGCCTCACAAGACCCCAAAGAACCTGCTCCTGCCAACCCCGACAAGGGGAAGGCTCCATCCTACACCTACCCTTTCTCCCTCCCACCAACCCCCAAGATCAGCCCCCCACTCTCCCCTCTTCGCATACACATATCCCCCTCCCCAACACTGACGCCCCACAATGCGCAGTCCGAGCCCCCACACTCACCTGACTCCCTATGACGGACACACCCGCCCATACCACGCTGGACAAACTTTGAATATGGCAACAAAACCTCAATAAATCTCACATCGCGCAACTAACGCTCATCAACAGCATCCCCCCAGGAGAGTGGGACATCCTAGCAATACAAGAACCGTCGCTCAACTCGCTAGGCAACATGAAGGCAAACACACACTGGAGAGTAGTCTACCCCACAGCCAAATATACGAACGGGGAAAAACCTAGAGCGGTAACACTAGTCAGCTCCAAAATCAGCACTGACGCTTGGAAACAGATCGAATTCCCGTCAGCGGATGTCGTGGTCGTCCAGCTTTGGACGTCACAGGGGCTCTGCACTGTATTCAACATATACAACGACTGTACCCACAACGACACCGTCTCCACGATGGAAAGGTTCCTCCCAGGTAACCTGCCATCCCTCTGCCCTATGGAACAGGACCACTTGGTGTGGCTCGGCGACTTCAACCGCCACCACCTGCTCTGGGATGAAGACAGGAACAACCACCTCTTTACGGGAGTAGCACTCGAAGCCTCTCAGAAGCTAATCGACGTCTTAGCAGACTACGGCCTAACACAGATCCTTCCCAAGGACGTCCCGACCCTCCAATCGACTAGCTCCAGCAACTGGACACGCCCCGACAATGTCTTCTGCACAGACCACACGTGCGGCACACTAATCACATGCGACACGGATCCAGAACGGAGAGGTCCCAACACAGACCACGTCCCAATCCTCACTCAGTTCAACATGTCCCTGGCAGCGTCAGCAGAGAGTCCCTCGTGGAACTACCACGAAGTGGACTGGGAAAGGTTCAACACTGCTATCAACAACGCGCTGAGCAGCATAGACCCTCCTGCCCCCCTGGACACAGTGGAGTCCTTCCAGGCGGCAGCACGTGACCTGGACATGACACTACGCAACGTGATCGGAGCAATGGTCCCAAAGACCAAACCACACCCGCACCAGAAATGGTGGTGGACCAAAGACCTCACCAAACGCGCAGACGAACTCAAGCACCTACGTAAACAGGCATACAGGTTCAGGGTGTTACCGGAACACATCAGCCACACCCACCTAAAGGAGAAAGAGAGGGAACTAGACAAGGAAATCCAGGTGACCAAGGAGATGCATTGGAAAGACTGGCTGGAAGACATGGCAGGTAACGACGTATGGATCGCGAGCAAGTATATCACAAACCCAGGAGGTGACGGAGGGAAGTCACGCATCCCCACCCTCAAAAGTCGGTCTGTGGACGGGAACATAACACTCGCAGCTACTAACGAAGAGAAAAGTGCCCTCCTGGCGAGCACCCTCTTCCCGCCCCCCCCAGCGTTGTCCTCAGTCCCAGACGACTACCAGTACCTAGAACCGATAGAAGGCTGGACGGAGATCACACAAGAACAACTCGCAGCGGCCGTCAACAAACTCAGCCCATACAAAGCACCCGGCCTGGATGGCGTCGCCAACATTGTGTTCCAGAGATGCCACCAACTATTCGACTACCTCCTCCCCCTTTTCAATGCCGCAATCAAACTATGCACGCACTACGACCCATGGAGAGAATCCATCACCGTCATACTACGTAAACCTGGCAAGCCCGACTACTCGGTCCCCAAGGCATATCACCCTATAGCCCTGCTGAACACCACCGCAAAGGCTACTGTCTTCCATAGTCACAGACAGAGCGTCCTACATCCTAGAAGCCCACAATCTGTTGCCGGCAACGCATTTTGGTGGCAGACCCGGACGCACAACGGAAGACTCCCTACACCTGCTCGAGAGCACGATCCGCAACGCCTGGAGGCAAGGTAAGGTCGTATCCGCTCTGTTTTTAGACATAGAAGGCGCCTTCCCCAATGCGGTCATGGAACACCTCCTACATAATCTATGGAAAAAGAGACTCCCAAAAGAGATAGTCGACTACGTCGGAGAGCTACTAAAGAACAGGAAAACGCGACTATGTTTCGACGACCACACATCAGAATGGTTTGACATCATGAATGGCATCGGTCAAGGCGACCCATTTTCCATGCTCCTCTACATCGTCTATGACTCAGACCTGGTAACAATAGCTAAAAATAAAGACGAACTAACTCTCGCCTTCGTAGATGACACCGTACTACTCGCAATAGCCAAATCATTCCAAGACACCCACAGAATCCTGGGCGACATGTTGGAGAGAGAAGGAGGCGCATATGAATGGTCAGCCGACCACAACTCACGCTTCGAGACCAGCAAGTTCGGCCTAGTCGACTTCACCCTCAGCAAAACCAAGCCACGCCCCCCCATGACAATCCGCGGAAACGTCATCACACCCACCCCCTCACACAGATTCCTGGGCGTAATCGTAGACCAGGAACTCCGCTGGAAAGAACACGCAGCCTCCGCCCTAGCCAAAGGTGCCGGTTACGCAGTGCTACTGAGACGTCTCTCAAGACCAACCCACGGCATCCCGGCAAGACTCATCCGACAACTCTACCGCGCCATAGCTATCCCGAAGATGCTCTATGCTGCAAGCATCTGGATCAAACTGCTACTCAGCACGGACTCCAACAACCCACTACGAGGCTCACAAGGAATAGCCAAGAAGATGACGCAGGCCCAGAGAACGGCAGCGCTAGTCATCACAGGAGCTATGAGGACCTCCCCAACAGACTCGGTAGAAATCCACGCCAACCTCCTACCTATGCCACTCCTCCTACAACACCTACTCCACAACACCGCCCTACGCCTCGCATCAAGACCCCAATCGCATCCACTATACTCGCTAGTCAAACGCGCTGCCAAGTGCAACGTCAAACGCCACAAGACAGCACTACACCACCTCTTCCATGGCCTCAAGATAAATCCGGAAAGAATAGAAACCGTCTCCCCACACCCTCTCTACCCCACATCTCTGACCCCATTCGTTACAGACATCGCCAGCTCAAAGGAAGAAGCCAAAGTCGTACGATGATATTCACAGACGGCTCAAGTCACAACGGCCAAGTAGGAGCCGCAGCAACCCTGTTCATCGACCACAACCACGTCGCCACCCTATGCCGACACCTAGGCAAAGCAACCGAACACACAGTATTCGAAGCTGAAGCAGTCGGACTTGTCCTCGCAGCCCATCTACTCACCCAAAGGAGAGAAATCACCTTCCCCGCGACGATTTTCGCCGACAACCAAGCGGCAATATGCTCTAGCTCCCACCCCACGGCCAAGCCGGGTCATTACCTGCTGATTCACTTCAGGAAGCTAATGAAACACCTACAGGACAAAAAGAACGTCGACCGCGAAACCCTTTCACTTAACTGGATCGCAGGACACGTGGACATCTTAGGCAACGAACTAGCAGACCATGAAGCAAAACTGGCAGCAACTAGCTCAACCAACGCATCGCCCCGGCACCTACTTCCCAAAATCTTACGCAAGCCCCTCCCGGCAAGCGTCTCAGCAGTCAAGCAAGATCATAACACCAAGTTACAAAACAAATGGCAAAGAATGTGGAAACGGTCACCACGCCACGACCACATGACATCTATAGACCCTTCCCTCCCATCTAAAACATTCACGAAACTGACGAAGTACCTAGGCAAGAAGCACACGTCTATTTATGTTCAACTCAGGACGGGACACATTCCCCTTAACAAGCACCTCTACCGCTTCAAATGCAGCGATACTCCCATGTGTCTGCAATGTAACGACGGACGCCCGGAGTCGGTACACCACTTCCTGTTCGAATGCCCAAGATATGACAGAGAGAGACACGCACTAAGAACCAAGTTAGGCCAAAAGGTGCTATCCACACAATGCCTGCTCGCGGAAAAATGGGCCCAGAGAGCCCTGTTTACCTACATCAACGAAACCAAATGGCTAAAAGCCACATTCGGTGAAATCTCCCTGCCGCCAGAAAAACCCGACTGACACTTGTCTATGCCATAGCCCCATGCATATGTACACACCATGCCGCACCCCTCATCATCAAGATAGAAGTGGCAAACAACAAGTAGACACAAATGCGTAAGAAGTCAAGAAGGTACAAACCCTCGTAATACCAAAGGGAAAGTGGTCAACTCCGCAACAAGCCCACCGCAAACGCAGTCACCACCTGCTACTGTTACCGCCTACAAGCCACATTCCGTGTAGACACCCCGCAAACCCACGCAATACAGTTAGCACCAGACTACGTTATTTGCATCCTTGTCCTCCCGCTGGTCCTGCTCGCCTCTACAGAGGCAGCCGAGATCATGTCAGTAAAGACCAAAGCTATCCCAATACACTATACACCCCTCCCCCCCAAAGTCAGGACGGCGCGTCTAAAACGCGTGGCGGGAATGAAGCGGACCACTGGGGGACCTTACGTCCTGGCCAGTGGGGCATTCGCGCGTCCGGGGATTGGGTGTTAGGCCACAGGGGGCCTTACAATAGATCCCAGCCAGTAGAGTGCAATATGAGGCACAATGCCTCGACGCACTATAATTTGACTCAAAAAAAAAAAAAAACTCCCTTCCATTTCATTAATTTTAGCACCCTCCACATCCTGGATACTCTAAGTAGCTCCCTGTATCTGTCCTATTACTGAGGTAAGAGACATGTAATGTGTTTCCGGTCCACTCACTGGCACAAGGTGTGGAAAGGCATTGGATGTAATCCTGTGGAGTTTGCTGTAATAGTTCATGGCAGAGGTTCCACATTCCACATTATCCTGGATGAAGTCATCCAATACCTGAAAGGTAAAGACAGTCCTTGGTTCCTTAGTGGTGGCAGGAAAGAGGCCGGCCATCATCAGCTGAAGGTGTGAATCCGGTGACCCCTGACAGTTGCAGTACATCACATCGCAGAATTGTACTCCCGAAGTGTGCACCACAGTCAAGAAGGTTCTGCTGTTCGGTACTTTGAGATGGGGAGGTGAGCCTGAATCCACAGATTCCTCATGGTCCTGTGCTCCTTCCTCTAGGTCATCGGAGAAATCTAATTCTGCATGACCACCACTCGGACAAGGATCCCCACCATGTCCAAGGTGCAGCACCAACCCCGCCTACAACATCAGACATTGTTATTGAGTCAGAATGAAAGCACTCACAAGCCAGAGAGAGGAGTCTTCAAAGAAGGCCAAATTCCATTGTTGAACCTGGTGGAAGGGCCAGAGCTTATGCTGGTTCCTGCAACAGGCTGTGCAGAACACCAGCCAGTGTGCACAATCTATGCATCTGTAGCTGCCATCCCCACTACACAATATGCAAATCCGTGGACAGGGGGGAGCTTCCATGGCAAGAATGATTGAGAGATATTTCTGTTTATGGGGCAGCCATGCCCGGAGATAGCTGTTCTAAAAGCGATGTCCATGAGATACAGGGTAATATATTGTGGAATAATACTCTACCTGATTTTTGGTTGTTTTAAATTGTTTCAAAGGAGGTGGATCGTCTAGCTCCTGGTAAGCATCTTCATCACCATTTTGAAACACATTGTGTTCTGCCATGATGGATGAGCAAGCCACTATGGAAAGCCAGACCATCGCGCCCCATTTTTCGGAATGACTAATGCATTTTGCCGAAATCATTTCTTGATTTGTAAAATGCATTCGGCGAGACTCCAGTCACCGTTTTGCAAAATATCAAATGTCAACGTTCAAATACCACAAAGCGGAAGTTGAAATTGCAAATGTGTGTGGTCGTTAGCTTGTTTCGTTTACTATCACAGGTTCCCTACACACACCCGCCCGGATTTGTATACACACGGCACGAACACCTGCAAACTCCCTTGTCGGCAAGGGAACCATGACAACACTAACAATGATGGCGATAATGGACAGCGACGATGATGCAAGGGGAAGCACAGTCGCTGACCAGGGGACATCTGCGTATGGCGGTGACAACAATGGGTCTGGAAATGATGGTGGCCTGACAATGGTGCGTGTGTGGCCACTGCCACGGCAGCACGACTATGAGATGACAGCAAGGGGACACCGCAAAGGCAGCACAAGACGATGACAATGACGGTGACGAGGTGGTGTGTGTAGCCAGTTCCACGGCAACAGTGACAATGGCAGGGCATGACTGCAGTGATGCCATTGACAACTGAAATGGCAATGGCAATGGCAAGGCACGGCGGCAGCGATGACGACAACGACAACATGGAGGCCCACAGCAGCGACAATGACGACGATGGCGTGACGCATGGGATGGGGACGACCACACCAGCACGATGATGGTAATGACGACGAGGGGAGGACATGTGTGCCTGCTGGTATGATGACAATGCCAATGACGACGACGATGAGATGGCATGCATGGCCAGTGCCATTGTGGCACAACGTTGTTGACGACAATGTTGGTGGTAAGAGGGGGACAAACGTGCATACGAGCTGGTGCAACAACAATCATGATGACAAAGGGGGATCTGCGACGACAACGCCAAGGGACGGATGCGTAGTGCCAGCTGGTGCAAGACCATGACCACTATATATCCACCTTCCCCGTCACTCCAAGGGTTCATTTTTTTCTCTCTGTAATATTTCACCCATACACACTTGCCCGAGGCATCAGTGACAGGCTACTAGTAGCGCTGAATGTGCAGATGCGGACGATGATCCGCACGAGACGAACTGCAGGAGCTGCGAGCAACACCACAGAGGCTGCCAATTGAGGGCAAGCCATGCGAGTGTGAGCGGCAGGGTGCACGAGCAGAACACTCAAGATTTCGAATGAAGTTGGGGACATCGACAGAACGGTGGTGCTGGATGAGAAACCAGTGAGGTTTGCGCGTGTCGGCCTCCAGAAAGTGAAACTACATCCAGAAGTAGGTCGTCAATGCAACGTGGCAGACTACAAGTCTGAGGACACGTCAATGGAGTCGAGAAGCCATGAGAGGTATGGGTGAGCACACATGCATTGCCAAGTCAGAAAAGGTCGTCCAAACACTGGCAGAATGTTGGCAGCAATTAGGTGCCCATGGCCATCATGAATGAGCTGGTGGAGCTCCTGATGACGATGATTGAGCTGTACACAGATGACAGCAAGATGTGCGCACACGTACAATCTGGAAGCATGCGTTGGCATGCAGGCGATGCAAATGGTCCTGGAAACAGAGCAATGGCTCGAGTCATCATGCAGATCAGTTGAACAGTCAGGCAGGTGGATTGAGAGGTCCACCAGATGCATGGAACTTGTCAAACAGTGCTGAAACAGCTTGTATGTGACATGATGAAGGCGTGGGCATGTACAGGCTGGGTGTTGGAAGCATCAAATGCAGCATCGAGGTGATGAACAGCATTGGAAGCCGCACGGATGCGTTGAGCAGACACAGAGGTGTGAAGCATCGAAACAAGCACAAATAGGACTGCAACTGTACCGGAGAACGTTAGAATGCAAAGGAAGTTAAATCAGGACACCTTGAGTGACCCGAACCTACCGATCAATGGAAAAGGGTCGGCACGGGTGATAGCGACCTATACAAATCATGGAATGCACCAGTCAAGGCACTGATGATCCCAAGTCGAAGATGTGTCTTTGGATTGGTTGATGCTGAAGACAAGCAGATGGTGGCGTGTGGAACGGCCAGCAACGGCGATCGGCGAGGTGATAATGGCAGCATGGACACCACAACTACTAGCAGCGGCGCAACTCAGCGCAAGTGGAATCAGTGCTGCTGGCTGAACATACTAGTCAGCATATGCATCAAGAAAATTTGCAAGACTTGAGGGGCTTACCAGTGTCATCTGAAACACCCACCAAGTAGTATCCAGAGTGTCCGTACGGTGTCAGTAAGCATCAAGGCAACATGCAAGGACCAAAATCAAGGCTGTAAAGGTCAGCCAAGCACAAGAACACGAAACGGCTTACCTAGTGCATGCTGTGCTACCACCCAAGAACACTTCAAAACATTGCTAATATAGCCCAGTCTATAGACCCAGGCGTCGATGTGCGTGGACAGATCAAGATCATATCTATAAACATCAGTCGAGTGCTGGAGGGTCAGAACACTTACCTTGGACGAGCCAATGCAATGCGGTCAATGTGGAAGCATTAAAATGAAACCAAAATGCTGTATAAACTTTCTGGCGAGTTTAGGATGCTGGGGCTTGACCTCTGCCATGCTGTATGTAGCAGGTGTTAAACAAGGTGTTTGCCGTCAATGATGGCCTTTTTCTAGTCATGATAATAGTAGTAGATGATGTACTAGTATTTGAAGTTTGAACATGGACTTTTGATTTCGACATTTGATGGTCTGACCTTACACATTTGCTATTTTGACTTACGCATTGTGGTATTTGAACTTTGACATTTGATATTTTGCAAAGTGGTGACTGGAGTCTCACCGAACGCAATTTACAAATCAAGAAATGATTTCGGCAAAATGCATTAGTCATTCCGAAAATGGGGCGCGATTGTCTGGCTTTCCATAAGCCACAGTAGGAGATGCCTTAGATTGCATAGCCTGTTGACCCTTTCTTCTGGGAGTGACCTTTTGAAACTTATCAATTGATCCTCTAGTTGTTTTCACAGTCTTCCACACCACATGGGTCACAGAGGTAGAAGAGGTCACTCCAGATATCCTCGACTTCCCCATGATTGATAGGCTTGGTGCAAACTTCAGTAGGAAATGCCTCATTGCAACATCATGGATCACAATCATCGCATCCAGATCTGTGTATCTTGTCTGAGATTGGTACCGATTGGCATCAGGAACATTAGGTACACTGCCTATATATAGTAGGTGATTTGCCGATTTGTGACATCGGCTACTTCTTATGGTTAGTGATCCACTGCACCGGAACCATAGCTAACCTCAAAAGGAAATTGTTTGGATCGAAGGAACTTTACATGACAGCTGAGGGAATTCCATTCAACATGGTGCACGCTATGATATGGAGGGCTTCACCAACAAAGTCTACCACATTCACAATGACTTCAAGCGACTCAGACTCCCATTCATCTTCTGAATCATCTCATCCTACAGAACCAGAGGATCCCACGACCACTGGACTGGTAGGGGAGAATACTCCAGGGAAACTCACCTCCGAGGAAATAGAGATTCTTCATGCAAACCTCGAAGAGTGGAAGGCTTTAAAGGGGGACAGGAGGAAGCCTGTGAATAGGAGGGTCCGTGATCTCATTAGACACCTGCCTGCAAATGAGTACATCTTGGGAGAGGACTGGAAAGCTAAGTTGGGTGTAGGTGATGTTGTATTCCGCTCTGCAAAGGCTAACATTTTATAGCACATCAAAAGCTGGTTTTATAACCATGGCCAGTCCCGAGCACACAAGGGATGCTGAAGTGGGGGCAAAATTGGACTGCACGGAGGGTAATAAGGGAGCAGAAGCGAATGGAGATTCAGCAAGAATTCCAACAGCACGGTATCGGGGTTGGCAGCAAGGAAATGATAGGAGGGTACCAGAAGACCGTTGGAAGGCTGATGAAAAAGGTTACCAAGGATGAAATGAAAGAGGCAGAGTGGGTTGCTCAGGAGTGGAACGAGGTCCAACCACCGCCAGAGGTACAGGCTATGTATGTACACATTTCTAATCTTTTGTATGATACACCTCACAGGTCTTCAGTGCAGCTGAGAAAAAAGGCCGGAAGTATACTCGTGAGTATGCAGAAACTATGTGGAAGCAGTGTGGTACCCAGGTGGTGGTGATGGTGGCTTGGAAGGATCAGAACGGAAAGGTGATGGCCGGCATGTAAGTGGAAACATGGCAGTTACACATTGAGATGACCGGAACAATTACAGACATGATTTCAATGATGAACTCGGGAATGCAAGTACATTTCCGGACTGGGAAGGAATGGAGGAAAAATGGTTGAGGTATGCTTCTGATGTATTCAAGGCCGGCGAGATTCCGGATGGAGACCAGGCAGATGATGAGGATGAGGATGCAGATCAACATCCTTGAAAGATTGTCAAGAAGGGTAAGAAAAAGGCACAAGTAAGCCTCCAAACCCTTGACAGCGGGATTCCGCAACTTCCGAACATCCTTGACATGCATGTGCCGGAGAAACAGGACATCATCCGGGCATTCGTGACCTGTCACTACCGTAAGTTACTTGGATTTAGGTGAGGGGTAACTAACTAAGGCACAATAGGTCGTGCTTGTGGAAAGGAAAGAGCAACTGTACCATGGATGAGCATCGCAGAAGACCTGCAAGGTTATATTGAAAGCAAGTACCTCCCTTCTGATGTCTCATTGAAGGAACCTAGCAAAATGGGTGGTGTGCAAGTGACTCAGATCCTGGAATTCTGGAGGAGGAGACAACAAATAAATCCACAAGATGTATTTAGGTTCATGGCCTGGAAGGATGCCGAGGGAGCATTACAAAGGTCGGTTGGTGAAGATGAGCACCGGTCAGACAAGGCCCTTGGAAAGAGAAAGAGACAAGGTGAGCGAATTTCTCTGAATTGTGGAGTCTCTACTAAAAATATTACATAGAGGACCAATGGGATGAGGGTGATTCCCCCAATGAAGGCATTACTGACCGAACCAGAAGTCAGAAGCACAACCGGCCTGCCCCAAAAGCTCATGCACCGGCTGGTGACACTATCGCAGTTCCCCCCACGCAGCGACGTCCATGCCAGAAGAGAGGAACAGGTATGTTCATTGAATAGAATTGACAGGATAATGACATTATTATTAGATAATGTGGTTCCGGGGGATATTCCCATAGCTGGTCCTGGTAATACAGTCCGGCAGTCCAAAAGGCAAAGAAGGGCAACAGAAAGAGCGGATCATGATGCACCTACACCCCGTGATAAAAGGAAAAAGAGATAGATTACATATATATATTTTATGAATGTGTCCTGTTGTCAAATGTGGTACCTATTGATATCATTACCACTGGTCTCATCCCATATGATACCAGTATCCTTATCATCAGCCCGGATCACTGCCGGTCACCATACTAGCAGTATTGTCAGCACTGGCCCACACAAGACCAGTATCCTTATTATTGGCCAGTACAATCTGTATAATTATTATAGGTCAATTTGGAACTGATCTGGTCTGGTATCTAACAGTTGTGTTCTTAGACCATTATGTTTGTATAATGATTACCAGTTCACTACTACCAGTGAGTATACTACCAGTATGATCACAACCGGCCGGTATGCTACCAGTATGGTCACTACCAGTAGGTATCCTATTGACCAGTGAGTATACAAGCAGTATGGATTATTGGCCAGTACTATCTTACCAGTATGGGGACGATCAGCCCACACTATACCAGTATTCATATCAGTGGCCAGTACTATCTGCATGATTATTCCACTGTCAATATTCCACTGATCTAGTCTACTATCCACAGGCCAGTACCATCATCTTAGTATCATAGGCCGGTATCATCACCACTAATGGGATGGTCACCACTGGCCCACACAAGACCGGTATCCTTCCAGTGCAATCTGTATAATCATTACTAATCAATATGCAACTGATCCGGTCTGGTAGCTACCAGTATGGTCAGTACCGGCCAATATGCTACCGGTATGGTGACTACTGGCTGGTATGCTACCAGTATGGTCACCACCGCTCAGTATACTACCGGTATGCGTGGCACCGGCCCACAGAAGACCGGTATCCTTATTATTGGCCAGTACAATGTGTATAATTATTACCAATCACTATGCAACTGATCTGGTCTGGTAGCTACCGGTATGGTCACTACTAGCTGGTATGCTACCGGTATGGTCACCACTGCTCAGTATACTACTGGTATGTGTAGCACCAGCCCACACAAGACTGGTATCCTTATTATTGGTCAGCACAATATGTATAATTATTACTAAATATGCAACTGATCTGGTCTGGTATCTAACAGTTGTGTTCTTAGACCATTATGTTTGTATAATGATTACCAGTCAGCACACTCTGGGTGTAGTCACCACCGGCTACATCGGTCTGATGAAGATTGCATTGGTACTACAAAAGTACTACACTACAGAAGGGATGGATCTAATTTTACTGTTGCCAACCATTGAGTCTCCTCCTTTTCTGCTGCTTTGGCCAATTCATCCCGGAATTTTGACCATACCCGGTGCCGCCGGACCAACTCCCTCCATCGGCTGGTGGCTTCCACCAATCTATTTGCATATTGGGTATATGCTGCAATTAGTTGGCTATCTTGCATGGGGTGGATTGGTTGCTCATTGAAAAAAGTCACCGATCTGGTGATTCGCCTTGCCATTTCCACTGTGATTGTGTCAGACAGCATAACTGAAGGGCTCCAGACATACATTGTGTCAGGGGTACATCTCCCTCCCGCACAGCATACCTTGCAGACTCCCTTGCTAATAATTCATAGAGCTCATCTAGCGGTATGCAAACATTAGGAATGGGTTCATAGGTGGCATATAGCAGAACCTACCATCATCATTTCGCATCTCCGGAGATGCAGTATTGTGCTTTGAAGCTGGGGGTGTTGCAGATGCACAAAGTGGACTCTCAGTGAGATCAATAAAAACAGGGCCAGTGGTAGGTTTTGGCCGGACTGCATTGCTGTGGGAGGTATTTGTTCTGTCCGGTGAGTGCCATGGGGATCCGAGGGGGGGAACAAAGTCCCTGGACTGACTCCTGCAAGGTGAATTGAGGTGTGGAGTGGCAAGAGGAGTAAACGCATGCATAGTAGTAGATGGTGAGCTGATTTGGGGTTGAAATAGAGAACCGGATGGTGAAGACATCGGTGATGCCAAAACCCATGAGTGCCGCGCCACCGGTGAGTCAAATGGAGGGGGCGAAAGTGATGCAAATGAATTGGGAGATAATGGGGATGAATTAGATATATCATGGGGGATGGAACCTTTCCGACATAGGGGAGAAAGCGATTATTGGTTCCGGCCCACAGGTAAATTTGGTGTCCTCGGAGAATGAGTGGAGAGGAGCCTCAGGAGTTGGGGACGAATCAAGGGAGCCAATGGGGGGTTCTGAACCTAGTGTGAAGCTTTCATCAGCACTTTGCTCATTGACCGACATGGCATCCTCATCCTCCTCCACTGTGGTGAGTGAACTGGGGCATGAACTTCCACCGGGTGAAGGTTGAACAACTACAATAGTTTGTCACATATCAATGGGAAATTATTGGGACTTACAGTGCTTCACCTGTCTTGTTGACAAGAACCTTACACATTTTGTTGAATGTTCGGTATCCATCAATGGAATTGTGTTTTGTGAGAGTAGAACAAATAGGATGCGAACAACCGGGTCAAGGGCAAGAACACCAAGGTGTATTATATAATCAATATGATCACCAGTGCAGTTTGGGTACCAACAGCCAAGCAAGGACCGGTCACTGGTTCCACCACATCGTCATGTGCGAATTATGTTAATCACTATTATTCATGAGGTACATATGATTACCGGCGACTAATTGAATTCACTGGTGTGTGTTTGTGGCACTGAAGCAACCGGTTATTGATTTTACATGTGTTCCATTTATCTTGTTTTTTGTCTGCATATCATAATTTGTATTGGACCATTGTGCACAATACATGGGAATATGTTATGTAATCATTTTCAACAATATATAGTGGCCATACCGGCATATTTCCCTTGCCTTTCCTCCACCACATTCACTCCCATCGAATCCCATCGCATCAACTGCAAAACCTTTATCCATGTCATCACAAGCCAACACCTTAACCTCCTCCATCGGCACCAGTGAGGACCATGCGAAGGCGATTGTTACCCAGGCAGCCAAGGTCATATGGCAATATACCGACGGTCTCAAATATAATAGCACTACGGAATACTGGAAGGAAACCACACAGGTTGTGTGGGATAGGCTGGTGAGTTATTAGTACATAGTTTGATATCTGTACCCATCAATCCCACAGAAAGAGGTCACTGCCGTTGTAGATCAGTTGCCGGCCGGCTTTGCAATCCCGATCCATGTCATCGTGGCCGATGCCTTCATGGTGAGCCCCGACTCACTTCTTGAGGCGAAGAAATGGCCACCTTGGGAGCACATCCATCGGGCAAAGGACAAAGACGTTGAGGATCACCCATGGTACAATCTCCAGGAGCCCGCCCTGCTAGTTCCTCCTGCACCAACAACAACACCGGTAACGCAGGTGAAAGGAAAGGAGAAGGAGAGGAATGAAGACATGGATAGTGGGAAATTAGGTGAGCACACCACATTTATAATCCCAATTGATTTCTGTTCTGAAGAGCCAAGGTGCAGGAACCGAGGAGAGTGGTGGAGAGTTGGCAGGACACCAGTCCCGATCCCGGCCGGCCGGTCCATCTAAGAAAGGGAAGGAGAAGGCAAAGGTAGTGGAAGATCTACAAGGTCACATAAACCAGGAGATGTCTGGTAAGCAATATGACTGTTGGATTGACACAAAGGTGTTTTCTGATAAAGGTAATGTGCAGACAAGCAGGATGGTGGTGGCCCAGTGGTAAGATGCTGGTCTCGGTCCCGAGCGACCACACAGTCAAAGAAGGGGAAGGAGAAGGAAGTGCAAATGCAAGTGGAAGTGGAGGGAGAGTCACAGAGCATGATCACTGGGGGGAAATTGGGTAAGTGAGGTGCCATTGATACAATGGAGTCAGGCACTGATCAACTCGGAATGTAGACAACGAACAGGCCAGTGGAGAGCAGGCCAGAGGATGGTCTCTTTCCTGACAAGCCGGTGCATCAAATCGGAATCAGAGTAAATCCCGAGGATGCACACCACATATTAAGTCTGCACCTACTGTTGACAGCGAGGAAGATCCTGATATGCCACCGGTCAACCCCACTCAACCAAAAGCATCATTCCTTGCGCCGGTAGGATTTGGCCCTGTTCCACCAGAGGATCGGTGCGATCGATGTCGGAAGGGTGACAAAATGTGCTTGGTAAAGCCAGATCGGGCTTGCTTAAACTGCAACAAGGTAAAGATGAAGTGCAGTTTGACAGACAGGCTTCATGCCCCATCTTGGGCCCCATCTGAGGCAGCCATGACCACAACCCGGCAACATCGCTCCCCTTCCAGGGTTCCATCTGAGGCAGCCCTGACCACAACCCGGCGACGTCGGTCCCCTTCCAGGGTTCCATCGGAGATCACCCCTGATTTCACCCCACAGCCAGCAAAGCGACAATGGTCGTCCAGCATCCACCCTACTCCTGGACCATCGAAGGCCAAGGCAGGACAGGTTGAAAGGTCCTCAGGCAAAGGTGAGTATCATCCATGCTTTGTATCCTTGCATTCAAATCGCTGAACAGGTTTTGAAGTTTATATTCAAACACCTTCATTGTTGCCAAAATCAAAGTCCCGTGATACCAGTGTTGCCTCAACCTGTGCAGCATCTGCCACCGACCCTCCGACGACCCCATCTGCTGTTGCAACATCCGGCATGACCGAGGGTGAGCGGTTGCAGGATGTGGAGGAGGAGGTCTTCCTTCTCAAGAAGGATATTGCAAGGATGAAGGAGGATACTGAGGAGAACATTGTCCTTCTGAAGAGAGATAATGCAAGGATGAGGGTGGAGTTGGAGCAGAACCGGGAGGAGCTGGAGACACTCCAGGCACTTGTGGAAGCCATGTGCGAAGACCGGTTCCCCACTGCTCCTGCACTCCATGACCCTGCAGTACCTTCTCCGGTCGAATGTCCTCCACCTGGTATGCATGGATCTCCGCCTGAACATTCTCAATGTCCCAACATTTCCCCATCCATCCGGGCATTGTTAGATCTACCTGCAGGTTTGTGCTTTTGTTTTCCGATCTCTCGAATTCATGTTTTGAATGGTGCAGGTGACACTCCAGGTCCCAGTGCTGGTACCGACCACCAGGTATCTGCAATTCCAGCCTGTGTCCCTCTGGAGACCTCGGACATGGATATTTCAACAGCCTCCACCGACAGACCGTCACAGGTGGACCCGACACCTGCTATTACCATGGGGATTCAGCCATCCCCCATCATTACCGTCAGTCCCCCTGCACCAGAACCTCAAGATGTTGGTACTCCGGCATCAGAGCAACCAGATGTTGCAATGGGTGAAGGAGGCGGGGACTCCTCACATAAGGACTAATTTTGTTTCATTGCCACAAACTTTGTATTTGTAGTACAATTAGTATCCTTTGTTTGTGTAAGAATATATTCCTGTGCATGGCTATGATTAAATGTGTAAGTGATCTACTTGTATGCTTAGCACCGGTCAGTCAGGCCAATGGCCCATTTCTTTACTTATAATTATTGTTGTACCATTGCCAATATTATGATGTGATGAATTACTAGTTCATATTTGTCACCCAACATTGGATACTACTGGATGATGAATCCCGGTCAGCACACTACTGGCATAATCATGACTGGTCAGTGCACACCAAGTATGATCTTCCCATGGTGGTTTGCTTACCATAGTATACTAACAATGTACTCATACCTTTGATTAGCTTGAGTGGGCTTGTCTTATAGCACAGCCGGTATGATTATGACTGGTATGTACACCGGTGTATTCATGACCGGCAAGTGCAATACTAGCATGTCCATCATCTGCCAGTACTCGGTCTGTTGTTACAATATAATTTTGGTATCGTTATTACTTGTCAGTGCTGTCCTTGTGAAAGTATCACCGGGCAGCATTCTGCCAGCATGGTGTTGTTTACCACCAAACAAAACAATACCAGTATCCATATCATCAGCCAGTACCAAACTACTGGTCGGTCAGTATGCTACCGGTATGACAGTGACCAGTCGGTATGCTACCAGTATGATAGTGATCGGTTGGTATGCCACTGGTATGTACTGGTATGATAGTGACCGGTCGGTATGCTACTGATATGACACTGACCGGTCGGTATGCTACCGGTATGATAGTGACCGGTTGGTATGCCACCGGTATGCTACCAGTATGACAGTTACCGGTTGGTATGCTACCAGTATAATAGTGATCGGTTGGTATGCCACCGGTATGCCACTGGTATGACAGTTACCGGTCAATATGCTACTGGTATGATAGTGACCGGTTGGTATGCCACCAGTATGCTACCGGTATGACAGTTACCGGTCAATATGCTACCGGTATGATAGTGACCGGTCAGTATGCTACCGGTATGACAGTGACCGGTTGGTATGCCACCGGTATGCTACCGGTATGACAGTTACCAGTCAGTATGCTACCGGTATGATAGTGACCAGTTGGTATGCCGCCAATATGACACTGACCGGTTGGTATGACCAATTAATCATTACTGGCCAGTACACCACCTGAATGCTTATCATTAACTTGTACTACTTGTATAATCATTTCCATTCAGTACAGTACCAGTCTTGTCTTTGCTAATACATACAATCCTGACATGGCTATCATCAGCCTGGACTTGTTTCAAATATTTTTTCCTCTCTGGCCCGACCATACACTTATTGTGACACCCACACCCAGGCCGGACTATCCATTATGGTGACACACCTACCTGGCCCGACCATACACTATGGTGATGCCCACACCCAGGCCGGACTGTACAATATGGTGACACCCCTACCCTGGCCTGACCATACACTATGGTGATTCCCTGTTGAAGTCGCACGTGCACCTGGCATAAACCGTCGACGAAGTGCACACAAGACTGCGACCCATATTAGTGTAGACTTAGTAATAGTCCTTTTTAGAGTAGATGTTACATGTCACACGTCACGTGTCACAATGTTTGTTGTATATAAACAGTGTTCATCGCTTATATAATATAACAGCTTTTAACCAGCTACCGCTACCATCTCAGGTTGTGCACTCCACCCAACAGGTGAGTTGGAGTAGCAGTTCCTCTACGTATATAGGTATTGCTTCAACAGGTTATGAGCCCTGTGAGCGCACTGTGTGCAGTAATGCACCAGGCAGCGCTCCAGCTCCCTGAGCGTTGCTTTAATTAGCTTGATGCTGTGGACCACACTGAGCTCCTAGCTGAGCCCCTGCACAGCCACAAGGCAAAGTCGGTCGACGACTTGCGCCAGACAGTGAGCTCCTAGTTGAGCACCTGTATTGCCCCAGGCGAAGTTCGTCGATGACTTGCGCCAACCATGGCGAACATTGTTGATGACTTGCGCCGGCATACCTTAGTCATGAGTTAGCTGTTGACAGAAGTGCCTTCACTGGCACTCAGGTGTTTCTTCTTTTCTTGCTTGTCTGTTGTCGCATTCACTTGCTGACTCCCTTGACTCCCAACAGAACATCACCATGTCCAGCGCTCTCAACAAGATGGTTCCTGTGTTCACTGGCTCCAACTGGCAGCAGTGGCACACTTCTATGCAGGCCTACCTCTGGGCACAAGGCCAATGGTACGTTTACTCAACGACGCAACCCGCTGACGGCCATGATGACCGAAAGGAGTGGGACAACAACACCGAGAGAGCGCTCGGTAATATCACCTTGCGCCTCGCCCCCTCTATCCAGGTCGCTGTCTCGAATCTCAATAGCATTAAAGACGTCTGGGACCACCTGAAGAAGAACTTCGGTGCCCCTAGTATTGGCTCTGCCTACGCTGAGCTTAGCAAGCTCCTGGCGACTACCATTCCCGCTGGCTCCCATCCTGCTCCGGCTATCACCAAGGTGCTTAGCCACTTCGCTTATCTGAAGGACGCCAACTTCGAGTTCCCTGCCCCCGTGCAGGCAATGATTATCCTTTGCAAGCTCCCTCCCACTATGGAGGTTGTAGCTCAGATTCTCAGCCAAATGTCACCGGATGAGATCAAAAACCTCAAGCCCGATGGGATCGTAAAGGCCGCTACGCTCTCCTTTGAGCAGAAAGGTGCCTCTTCGCGCGGCGGTGGTAAGGGCCCACAGGCCAACAAGCTTAGCGCTGTGAAGTGCAAGCCAGCTGACCCCAAGTTTGCCCAGCAGCAGCAGCAGCAAGGCGGGTCCAACGGCAGTATGAGCGGAAACGCTCCTGCCCAAGGACAGGGAGGCCGCACTCGACACGGCGGCAAGAAGGCTCGCGCTCGCTGCAAGAACGCCCAACAGGCAGCCTTCGCCACTTACGTCCACTACGATGGACCAGAACCCACCGTCGACCCTCGCGCCCTGGCTCACACCCCTGGTGCTACCAACTACGGCCCCCCCGCTTTCGATAATACTATTCGGGCCTTCGACTTGGCACACCGTCTGGGGGTAGAACCCTCCTGCCAAACCATCCACACCCTCAACCAAGTTGTGTCGTTGGCGAGTGTGAACCTGGACCAGCCTGAGGTTGGTCCCTCCTCGTTGAAGCACCCTCATCTTGAGGAGCACATCACGATGTATGAGGAGGATGCCATCTCCCTCAGGGATGAAGAGCCCTTCGCTCACGAACCGTTTGCTGATGACGAGTTCGACAAGATCGACGCGATGGTCCTCAACCACTACAATGCGACATCGATGGCGATGGGCGCGGAGGCCAGCCTTTTCAGGCAAGTACCTTCTGCACACGTGCTGATCGACACTGACACGCTCCCTTTACATGTGCGCTATACACCGTCACTGTATATAGCGAGTAGTCACTACAATATGTCATGTCGTATCTCGAGTAAAGCATATATCTGTTCGTGTTCGAATAATGCGCGCTGTGCTGGCTGTAAGGGAAAAATGGTCGACGATAGCGAACTATCTGGTGCCTTCTGGCTCCTAGACTCTGGCGCATCACACCACTTCACTGGTAACATAGGCGATTTCGCCTCCTACAACGCGCTAAAGCGAGCGCACTATGCCAAAATGGCTAATGGTGTAGCACTGATTGCTGGCATTGGCACGGTATTACTCCGGTGCCTAGACCACAACTCAGGGGATGAGAAAGTCATTACACTCACCCAAGTGCTCCATATGCCAGGCGCTACTGCACGCCTTATTTCTATGGGTGAAATGCTCCAGCGTAATTACAAAGTCACTGGCGATAAGCGAGGCATTAGCCTCACTCACAAAGCTGAATGCCTATGGTTTGGACCAGACCCAGAAGACGATTGCAACGTCATTTTTGGGATTAGATCTATCCCAATAATTAGATCTAACTATATCGCCTCCATGAGCAAAGTCGATTACGACATTATGCACCAGAGATTCAGGCACCCCTCAAAGGAAGTACTCCAACGCGCGCAAAAGCATATGCAGCGCTTCCCGGAGATCCACTTTCCAACTGAGGATTGTGTCTGCCCTGGATGTGCTCTTGGCAAAATGCCCAATCGAGCTTTCCCAGAGAACGAAAGACATGCTTCCAAGCCCTTTGAGCTGGTGCACTCTGACCTGAAACCCTTCCCGGTTACGTCGTACCGGAAGTTTAAATACATTATCACCTTCTACGACGATTATACCTCTCATGCCTGGACTATGCCTCTTCACTCCAAAGCTGCAGCGATTACGGCTGCCAAAGATTTCCTCAAAATGGTGCGCATCCAACATGATACGCACGTCATTGGATGGATGTCCGATGCCAGCGGAGAGTATAAATCTGACCTGTTTGATCGAGCACTCCTTGAAAAAGGAATAAAAATATATCAAAGTGCTCCAAGAACCCCCATGCAGAATGGCTGCGCCGAGCGTTTAGGGCACACTCTCATGGATAAAGCTGAGTCTATGCGGCATCAAGCCTGCATTCCTGACTCCTGGTGGGAATTTGTGTTCGCTCACGCAACCCACATTTACAACCGTACTCCGGTAGCTCGCCTGCGATGGCACACCCCCCATGAAATGCTTAAGGGGGAGATGCCTAACATCGATCACCTCCGTGTATTTGGCTGTGGAGCCTTTGTCTACCTCCCAGCCTCGGCTTGAGCAAATAAGATGGCTCCCAAGTCGGAGCTAATGACCTATGTCAGTGTTGCCCCTGGCAATGAGCGCAATTTCTTGTTTATGTGCTCCACCAATGCAGTATTTACCGCTGCTCACACCGTCTTTGACGAGCGTCATTTCCCTCGCTGCCCTAAAAACAGGCGTGAACCTCTCGAGAACCCTTTTGGAAGGGTAAATCCAAAACCTACCACCGATCGACCAGGGAATCCCCCTGATGATATCGACAGTGATGATGATGTGGAACACGACCATGGCTACCCACATCCCCAAGCGCAGGATGATGATCCAAAGCGTGAGGAACCTGAGGCTCCTGAGGAAGAGCCTAATCAAATAAATCCTCCCCATACGCCATCTCCAGTGCCTCCACTGGCACCGAGAACACCTTCACCGGTGAGAAATCCACCACCTCCGGCACCGCAGCGCCCTGGCCAAGCTGAACACCGCCAGAATGCGCCATGACCCCCTGCAGTGAATATCCCTGCCCGCCCCCAACGTGAATGTAGAGCGCCATTGCGCCCCAGTAACGTGTATGGTGAGTGGCGACACCCCATTGAGCAACTCCAGGATATTGAAAGTGCCTCTCGATGGCGAGAAACAGTGGGTGAGGCCCCTAGGCCCCCACAACCGGACACACCAGACTATGTTCCTGGTGGTTTCCCCGACACCTCTGCAACGCCCAGTGAGGAAGATGTGCAAAAGATGTGCAAGGAAGGGGGAGCAAACCTAGTCCGATACCTGATGGGCAAAGCCCTCGAAACCCACGAGCCTCAATATGAGAGTGTCTGCAACTGGTCCTACAAGGACATCACTCGCTTACCCCAAGCTGAGCAGAAACTCTGGCGACTTGCTTGCCAAGAAGAGCTTGACGTGCTGCGAAAGCGCAAAGTCTTTGAGCTAGTTGACTGTCCCTGAGACCGGAAGGTCATAAAGAATTGATGGGTCTTCGACGTGAAGTCAGATGGCCACAAGAAAGCCCGCTTAGTAGCGAAAGGCTTCTCCCAGGTCGAGGGATTAGATTTCGACCAGGTCTTCTCACCAGTCGTGCGCTTTGAAACAGTGTGCCTCATGCTTGCGCTTGCCGCACTTGAAAACTGGTATATCACTGGACTCGACATTCGGAGCGCCTACTTGTATGGCAAGCTCGACGAAGAGATCTACATGGAACAACCCGAAGGGTTTGCAGTTCCCGGGCAAGAGCGCAAAGTGCTCCGCCTCTGGTGTGCCCTCTATGGCCTCAAACAGGCCAGCCTAGCTTGGTGGCGCACACTCGATGAGTCTCTCAAAGAGCTCGGGTTTGAGCGCCTTAAATCTGAAGCAGGCATCTTCTTCTACAAGAAGAAAGGCACCAACATCGTCATTGGTATTATCTACGTTGACGACGCACTATTCTGCGGCCCTAACAAGGCTGTTGTTGATGCCATCAAAGCGCAGTTCATGCACAAATGGGAGTGCAGAGACCTTGGAGAACCTAAGGAGTTCCTCCGTATGCGAATCACTCACAAAGGTCATGCTATCCACCTGGACCAATGCGCGTACCTACAAAAGGTCATTGAATGCTGCGGCATGCTCAATGCAAAGTCCACAAGCACCCCACTGCTGGCTGGCTACTATGCTGCCAAAAATACAGAGCCTGTTGATGTGGAACTCCGCTCCCGTTTCCAGACGGTTATTGGGTCCCTTCTGTACCTTATGTTAGGCACTAGGCCCGACATTGCCTTTGCAGTCACACATCTCTCACGCCATGCCGCGAACCCATCCCAGGACCACCTGTCCAAAGCGCTTTATATCTGTCGCTACTTGATTGGTACACCTAATTACTCCCTAGTGTACAATGGTGGATCTGGTGCTGGCCTGATTGCATGCACGGACTCAGATTGGGGATCAGACCCTACCTCTCGCCTCTCGCAAACAGGTTTCTACCTGAAGCTTGCAGATGGCTTGATCAGTTGGACTTCTTGTGGGCAGAAGACTATTGCGTACTCGTCCACTGAGGCTGAATACATGGCTTTGAGCGATTGCGCTTGCCAAGTTACCTGGATTCGGAGTTTACTCGGTGAGCTCGGCTATAAGCTGAAAGCTATCCCGATTTGTGGTGATAATCAGGGGTCCATATTCATGGCATCCAACCCTGTAACGGAGCCTCGCTCCAAGCACATCGACATCTGCTACCACAGAATCCGTGAGTCAGTCACGAAAGGTAACGTGGAACTATTCTTCATTGATGGTGCTGAAAATCCCGCCGATCTGCTCACCAAGAACTTACCACACGAGAAGTTTGCAAAGTTCAGAGCTCAACTAGGCTTACAGTTTCCCTCTGGCAGCATCTAGCACCTTATTCGCTGAAGTGCTCTATGTGCAGCACAGCGAGGGGGAGTGTTGAAGTCGCACATGCACCCGGCGTAAACCGTTGATGAAGTGCACACAAGACTGCGACCCATATTAGTGTAGACTTAGTAATAGTCCTCTTTAGAGTAGATGTTACATGTCACACGTCACATGTCACAGTCATGCGTCACACTATTTGTTGTATATAAACAGCGTTCATTGCTTATATAATATAACAGCTCTTAACCAGCTACTGCTACCATCTCAGGTTGTGCACTCCACCCAACAGGTGAGTTGGAGTAGCAGTTCCTCTACATATATAGGTATTGCTTCAACATTCCCACACCCAGGCCAGACTATCCATTATGGTGACACCCCTACCCTGGCCCGACCATACACTATGGTGATGCCCACACCCAGGCCGGACTGTACAATATGATGACACACCTATCCTGGCCTGACCATACACTATGGTGACACCCACACCCAGGCCGGACTGTACAATATGGTGACACACCTACCCTGGCCCGACCACACACTATGGTGACACCCACACCCAGGCCGGACTATACCCCGGCCCAACCATTGATGCCCACACCCAGGCCGGACTGTACAATATAATGACACACCTACACACCTACTGTTCAATATGCACCCATACCCTGGCCTGACCATACACTATGGTATCACCCACACCCAGGCCGGACTGTATATTATGGTTAAACTACACACTCTGGCCAGACCATACACCATGGTGATGCCCACACCCAGGCCGGACTGTACAATATGGTGACACACCTACCCTGGCCCGACCATACACTATGGTGACACCCACACCCAGGCCAGACTGTTCAATATGTACCCATACCCTGGCCTGACCATACACTATGGTGACACCCACACCCAGGCCGCACTGTATATTATGGTTAAATTACACACCCTGGCCAGACCATACACTATGGTGATACCTGCATCCTGGCCCAACCTCATATTATGGTGACAACCCACCCCCAGGCTGGACCATGTATTATGGCGACAATTCCACACACAGGCTGGATCATATATCATGGCAACACCCTGTAGTCCAGCCTGACCCCTGCTGGCCCATAACAT